>CAKAJE020000621.1:0-28402 GCA_916610135.2 Macropis europaea | reverse complement strand
ATAAGATCATTTTACATTAAGGTTAATATAAGAATTCAGGGAAATTCTATCACATTTGTTCAATTTACGTCGCTCCTATTTCAGATAGCGTATTGGGCTAAGCGGCATCTCAAAGAGCATGAAATGGCGAATGAAATGCACTATTAAACTTCTAGGCCAGGGCGAACAGAGACCCGATTAGATCATTTTACATTATCGTTAATAAAAGAATTCAGCGAAATTCTATCACATTTGTTCAATTTACGTCGCTCCTATTCCAGCTAGCGTATTGGGCTAAGCGGCATCTCATAGCGCATGAAATGGCGAGTAAAATGCACTATTAAACTTCTAGGGTAGGGCAAGCAGAGACTCGATTACATCATTTTATATTATGGTTAATTTAAGAATTCAACAAAATTCTATCACATTCGTTCAATTTAGGTCGCGCCTATTTCAGATAGCGTATTGGGCTAAGCGGCATCTCAAAGCGCATGAAATGGCGAGTGAAATGCACTATATGACTTCTATGGTAGGGCGAACAGAGACCCGATTAGATCATTTTACATTGAGGTTAATATAAGAATTCACAGAAATTCTATCACATTTGTTCAATTTACGTCGCTCCTATTTCAGATAGCGTATTGGGCTATGCGGCATTTCAAAGCGCATGAAATGGCGAGTAAAATGCACTGTTAAACTTCTAGGGTACGGCAAACAGAGACCCGATTAGATCATTCGTTATTATGGTTAATTTAAGAATTCAGCGAAATTCTATCACATTCGTTCAATTTAGGTCGCTCCTATTTCAGATAGCCTATTGGGCTAAGCGGCATCTCGAAGCGCATGAAATGGCGAGTATAATGCACTATTAAACTTCTAGGGTAAGGCAAACAGAGGCCCGATTACATCATTTTATATTACGGTTAATATAAGAATGCAGCGTAATTCTATCACATTTGTTCAACTTACGTCGCTCATATTTCAGATAGCGTACTGGGCTAGGCGGCACCCTAAAGCGCGTGGAGTGGCGAGTAAAATGCACTATTAATCTTCTATGCTAGGGCAATCAGAGACCCGACTAGATCATTGTATATTTTGTTTAATATAAGGTTTCAGGGAAATTCTATCGCATTTGTTCAATTTACGCCGCTCATATTTCAGATAGCGTATTGGGCTAAGCGGCATCTCAAGGCGCATGAAATGGCGAATAAAATGCGCTATTAAACTTCTAGGCTAGGGCGAACAGAGACCCGATTAGATCATTTTATGTTATGGTTAATTTAAGAATTCAGCGAAATTCTATCACATTTGTTCAACTTACGTCGCTCCTAATTTAGATAGCGTACTGGGCTAGGCGGAATCTTAAAGCGCGTGGATTGGCGAGTAAAATGCACTATTAAACTTCTATGATAGGGCAATCAGAGACCCGATTAGATCATTGTATATTTTGTTTAATATAAGATTTCAGGGAAATTCTATCACATTTGATCAATTTACGTCGCTCCTATTTCAGATAGCGTATTGGGCTAAGCGGCATCTCAAGGCGCATGAAATGGCGAATAAAATGCGCTATTAAACTTCTAGGCTAGGGCGAACAGAGACCCGATTAGATCATTTTACATTATGGTTCTTAAAAGAATTCAGCGAAATTCTATCACATTTGTTCAACGTACGTCGCTCCTATTTCAGATAGCGTATTGGGATAAGCGGCATCGAAAAGCGCATGAAATGGCGAGTAAAATGCACAATTAAACTACTAGGGTAGGGCAAACAGAAACCCGATTAGATCATTTTATATTGTGGTTAATTTAAGAATTCAGCAAAATTCTATCACATTTGTTCAATTTACGTCGCTCCTATTTCAGATAGCTTTTTGGGCTTAGCGGCATCTCAAAGCGCATGAAGTGTCGAGTGAAATGCCCTATTAAACTTCTTGGGTAGGGCAAGCAGAGACCCGATTAGATCATTTTATATTACGGTTAATATAAGAATGCGGCGTAATTCTTTCACATTTGTTCAATTTACGTCGCTGCTATTCCAGATAGCTTATTGTGCTTAGCGGCATCTCAAAGCGCATGAAATGGCCAGTAAAATGCACTATCAAACTTCTAGGATAAGGCAATCAGAGACCCGATTAGATCATTTTATATTACGGTTAATATAAGAATTCAGCGTAATTCTATCACATTTGTTCAACTTACGTCGCTCCTATTTCAGGTAGCGCATTGGCTAGGCGGCATCTTAAAGCGCGTGGAATGGCGAGTAAAATGCACTATTAAACTTCTAGGATAAGGCAAACAGAGACCCGATTAGATCATTTTACATTGAGGTTAATATAAGAATGCGGTGTAATTCTTTCACATTTGTTCAATTTACGTCGCTGCTATTCCAGATAGCTTATTGTGCTTAGCGGCATCTCAAAGCGCATGAAATGGCGAGTGAAATGCACTATTAAACTTGTAGGGTAGGGCAAACAGAGACCCGATTAGATCATTTTATATTAAGGTTACTTTAAGAATTCAGCGAAATTCTATCACATTTGTTCAATTTACGTCGCTCCTATTTCAAATAGCTTATTGGGCGAAGCGGCGTCTCAAAGCGCATGAAATGACGAGTGATATGCACTATTAAACTTCTAGGGTAGGGCAGACAGAGACCCGATTAGATCATTTGATATTATGGTTAATTTAAGAATTCAGCGAAATTCTATCACATTTGTTCAATTTACGTCGCTCCTATTTCAGATAGCGTATTGGGATAAGCGGCATCTCAAAGCGCATGAAATGGCGAGTAAAATGTACTATTAAACTTCTAGGGTAGGGCGAACAGAGACCCGATTAGATCATTTTACATTAAGGTTAATATAAGTCTTCAGCGAGATTCTATCACATTTGTTCAATTTACGTCGCTCCAATTTCAGATAGCTTTTTGGGCTTAGCGGCATCTCAAAGCGCATGAAGTGTCGAGTGAAATGCCCTATTAAACTTCTTGGGTAGGGCAAACAGAGACCCGATTAGATCATTTTATATTATGGTTAATTTAAGAATTCAGCGAAATTCTATCACATTTGTTCAATTTACGTCGCTCCTATTTCAGACAGCGTACTGGGCTAGGCGGCATCTTAAAGCGTGTGGAATGGCGAGTAAAATGCACTATTAACCTTCTATGATAGGGCAATCAGAGACCAGACTAGATCATTTTATACCTTGGTTAATATAAGAATTCACGGAAATTCTATCACATTTGTTCAATTTACGTCGCTCCTATTTCAGATAGCGTATTGGGCTATGCGGCATCTCAAAGCACATGCAATGGCGAGTAAAATGCACTAATAAACTTCTACGGTAGGGCAAACAGAGACCCGATTAGATCATTTTATATTATGGTTAATTTAAGAATTCAGTGAAATTCTATCACATTTGTTCAATTTACGTCGATCCTATTTCAGATAGCGTCCTAGGCAAAGCGGCATCTAAAAGCGCATGAAATGGCGAATAAAATGCACTATTAAACTTCTAGGCTAGGGCGAACAGAGACCCGATTAGATCATTTTATATTATGGTTAAGATAAGATTTCAGGGAGATTCTATCACATCTGTTCAATTTACGTCGCTCCTATATCAGATAGCGTATTCGGCTAAGCGGCATCTCAAAGCGCATAAAATGGCGAATAAAATGCACTATTAAACTACTAGGCTAGGGCGAACAGAGACCCGATTAGATCATTTTATATTTTGGTTAATATAAGAATTCTGCGAAATTCTATCACATTTGTTCAATTTACGTCGCTTCTATTACAGATAGCTTATTGGGCTTAGCGGCATCTCAAAGCGCATGAAATGACGAGTGAAATGCACTATTAAATTTCTAGGGTAGGGCAAACAGAGACCCGATTAGACCATTTTATATTATGGTTAATTTAAGAATTCAGCAAAATTCTATCACATTTGTTCAATTTACGTCGCTCCTATTCCAGATAGCGTATTCGGCTAAGCGGCATCTCAAAGCGCATGAAATGGCGAGTAAAATGCGCTATTAAACTTCTAGGATAAGGCAAACAGAGACCTGATTAGATCGTTTTATATTACGGTTAATATAAGAATTCGGCGTAATTCTATCACATTTGTTCAAGTTACGTCGCTCATATTTCAGATAGCGTATTGGGCTATGCGGCATCTTAAAGCGCTCGGAATGGCGAGTAAAATGCACTATTAAACTTGTATGATAGGGCATTCAGAGACGCGATTTGATCATTTTATATTTTGTTTAATACAAGATTTCTGGGAAATTCTATCACATTTGTTCAATTTACGTCGCTCCTATTTCAGATGGCGTATTGGGCTAAGCGGGATCTCAAAGCGCATGAAATGGCGAGTGAAATGCACTACTAATCTTTTATGATACGGCAATCGGAGACCCGATTAGATCATTTTATATTTTGATTAATATAAGATTTCAGGGAAATTCTATCACATTTGTTCAAATTACGTCGCTCCTATTTCAGATAGCGTACTGGGCTGGCCGGTATCTCAAAGCGCATGAAATGGCGAGTAAAATGCACTATTAAACTTCTAGGGTAGGGCAAACAGAGACCCGATTAGATCATTTTATATTATGGTTAATTTAAGAATTCAGCAAGATTCTATCACATTTGTTGGATTTACGTCGCTCCTATTTCAGATAGCGTACTGGGCTAGGCGGCATCCTAAAGCGCGTGGAGTGGCGAGTAAAATGCACTATTAAACTTCTATGATAGGGCAATCAGAGACCCGATTAGATCATTTTATATTTTGGTTAATATACGAATTCAGTGAAGTTCTATCACATTTGTTCAATTTACGTCGCTCATATTTCAGATAGCGTATTGGGCTATGCGGCATCTTAAAGCGCTCGGAATGGCGAGTAAAATGCACTATTAAACTTGTATGATAGGGCAATCAGAGACGCGATTTGATCATTTTATATTTTGTTTAATACAAGATTTCAGGGAAATTCTATCACATTTGTTCAATTCGTGTCGCTCATATTTCAAATAGCGTATTGGGCTGAGCGGCATCTCAAAGCACATGAAATGGCGAGTAAAATGCACTATTAAACTCCTAGGGTAGGGCAAACAGAGACCCGATTAGATCATTTTACATTATGGTTAATAAAAGAATTCAGCGAAATTCTATCACATTTGTTCAACTTACGTCGCTCCTATGTCAGATAGCGTATTGCTTTAAGCGGCATCACAAACCGCATGAAATGGCGAGCGAAATGCACCATTAGACTTCTATGGTAGGGCGAACAGAGACCCGATTAGATCATTTTACATTAAGGTTAATTTAAGAATTCAGCGTAATTCTATCACATTTGTTCAAGTTACGTCGCTCCTATTTCAGATAGCGTACTGGGCTAGGCGGCATCTTAAAGCGCGTGGAATGGCGAGTAAAATGCACTATTAAACTTCTATGATAGGGCAATCAGAGACCCGATAAGATCAATTTATATTTTGGTTAATATAAGAATTCAGGGAAATTCTATCACATTTTTCAATTTACGTTGCTCCTATTTCAGATAGCATATTGGGCTAAGCGGCATCTCAAAGCGCATGAAATGACGAGCGAAATGCACTATTAGACTTCTATGGTAGGGCGAACAGAGACCCGATTAGATCATTTTACATTAAGGTTAATATAAGGACTCACGGAAATTCTATCACATTTTTTCAATTTACGTCGCTCCTATTTCAGATAGCGTATTGGGCTAAGCGGCCTCTCAAAGCGCATGAAATGGCGAGTAAAATGCGCTATTAAACTTCTATGATAGGGCAATCAGAGACCAGACTAGATCATTTTATACTTTGGTTAATATAAGAATGCAGCGTAATTCTGTCACATTTGTTCAATTTACGTCGCTCCTATTTCAGATAGCGTATTGGGCTAGGCTGCATCTCAAAGCGCATGAAATGACGAGTGAAATGCACTATTAAACTTCTAGGGTGGGGCGAACAGAGACCCGATTACATCATTTTACATTAAGGTTAATATAAGTATTCAGCGAGATTCTATCACACTTGTTCAATTTACGTCGCTTCTATTTCACACAGCGTACTGGGCTAGGCAGCATCTTAAAGCGCGTGGAATGGCGAGTAAAATGCACTACTAAGCTTCTATGATAGGGCAATCAGAGACCCGATTAGATCATTTTATATTTTGATTAATATAAGATTTCAGGGAAATTCTATCACATTTGTTGAATTTACGTCGCTCCTATTTCAGATAGCGTATTGGGCTAAGCGGAATCTCAAAGCGCATGAAATGGCGACTAAAATGCACTATTAAACTTCTAGGCTAGGGCGAACAGAGACCCGATTAGATCATTTTACATTAAGGTTGATATAAGAATTCACGGAAATTCTATCACATTTGTTCAATTTACGTCGCTCCTATTTCAGATAGCGTATTAGGCTATGCGGCATCTCAAAACGCATGAAATGGCGAATAAGATTCACTATTAAACTTCTAGGGTAGGGCAATCAGAGACCCGATTAGAACATTTTATATTACGATTAATATAAGAATTCAGCGTAATTCTATCACATTTGTTCATCTTACGTCGCTCCTATTTCAGATAGCGTACTGGGCTAGGCGGCATCTTAAAGCGCGTGGAAGGACGAGTAAAATGCACTACTAAACTTCTATGATAGAGCAATCAGAGACACGATTAGATCATTTTATATTTTGTTTAATATAAGATTTCAGGGAAATTCTATCACATTTGTCCAATTTACGTCGCTCCTATTTCAGATAGCGTATTGGGCTAAGCGGCATCCCAAAGCTCATGAAATGGCGAACAAAATGCACTATTAAACTTCTAGGCTATGGCGAACAGAGACCAGATTAGATCATTTTATATTTTGGTTAACATAAGAATGCAGCGTAATTCTATCACATTTGTTCATCTTACGTCGCTTCTATTTCAGACAGCGTACTGGGCTAGGCGGCAACCTAAAGCGCGTGGAATGGCGAGTAAAATGCACTATTAACCTTCTATGATAGGGCAATCAGAGACTAGATTAGATCATTTTATACTTTGGTTAATATAAGAATTCAGCGAAATTCTATCACATTTGTTCAATTTACGTCGCTCCTATTTCAGATAGCGTATTGGGCTAAGCGGCATTTCAAAGCGCGTGGAATGGCGAGTAAAATGCACTATTAAGCTTCTAGGGTAGGGCAAACAGAGACCCGATTAGATCATTTTACATTAAGGTTAACATAAGAATTCAGCAAAATTCTATCACATTTGTTCAATTTACGTCGTTCCTATTTCAGATAGCATACTGGGCTAGACGGCATCTTAAAGCGCGTGGAATGGCTAGTAAAATGCACTACTAAGCTTCTATGATAGGGCAATCAGAGACCCGATTAGATCATTTTATATTTTGTTCAATATAAGATTTCAGGGAAATTCTGTCACATTTGTTCAATTTACGTCGCTCCTATTTCAGACAGCGTATTGGGATACGCGGCATCTCAAAGCGCATGAAATGGCGAATACAATGCACTATTAAACTTCTAGGCTAGGGCGAACAGAGCCCCGATTAGATCATTTTACATTATGGTTAATAAAAGAATTCAGCGAAATTCTATCACATTTGTTCAATTTACGTCGCTCCTATTTCAGATAGCGTATTGGGCTAAGCGGCATCTCAAAGCGCATGAAATGGCGAGTAAAATGCACTGTTAAACTTCTAGGGTAGGGCAAACAGAGACCCGATTAGATCATTTTATATTATGGTTAATTTAAGAATTCAGCCAAATTCTATCACATTTGTTCAATTTACGTCGCTCCTGTTTCAGATAGCGTATTGGGCTAAGCGGCATCTCAAAGCGCATGAAATGGCGAGTAAAATGCACTGTTAAACTTCTAGGGTAGGGCAAACAGAGACCCGATTAGATCATTTTATATTATGGTTAATTTAAGAATTCAGCCAAATTCTATCACATTTGTTCAATTTACGTCGCTCCTATTGCAGATAGCGTATTGGGCTAAGCGGCATCTCAAAGCGCATGAAATGACGTGTAAAATGCGCTTGTAATCTTCTAGGGTAGGGCGACCAGAGACCCGATTAGATCATTTTATATTACGGTTAATATAAGAATTCAGCGTAATTCTATCACATTTGTTCAACATACGTCGCTCCTATTTCAGATAGTGTACTGGGCTAGGCGGCATCTTAAAGCACGTGGAAGGGCGAGTAAAATGCACTACTAAACTTCTATGATAGGGCAATCAGAATCCCGTTTAGATCATTTTATATTTTGTTTAATATAATATTTCAGGGAAATTCTATCACATTTGTTCAATTTACGTCGCTCCTATTTCAGATAGCGTATTGGGCTAAGCGGCATCTCAAAGCGCATGAAATGGCGAGTAAAATGCACTATTAAACTTCTATGATAGGGCAAACAGAGTCCCGTTTAGATCATTTTATATTTTGTTTAATATAATATTTCAGGGAAATTCTATCACATTTGTTCAATTTACGTCGCTCCTATTTCAGATAGCGTATTGGGCTAAGCGGCATCTCAAATCGCATGAAATGGCGTGTAAAATGCACTATTAAACTTCTAGGGTGAGGCAAACAGAGACCCGATTAGATCATTTTATATTATGGTTAATTTAAGAATTCAGCCAAATTCTATCACATTTGTTCAATTTACGTCGCTCCTATTTCAGATAGCGTATTGGACTAAGCGCCATCTCAAAGCGCATGAAATGGCGAGTAAAATGCACTATTAAACTTCTAGAGTAGGGCAAACAGAGACGCGATTAGATCATTTTATATTATGGTTAATTTAAGAATTCAGCCAAATTCTATCACATTTGTTCAATTTACGTCGCTCCTATTTCAGATAGCGTACTGGGCTAGGCGGAATCATAAAGCGCGTGGATTGGCGAGTAAAATGCACTATTACACTTCTAGGGTAGGGCGAACAGAGACCCGATTAGATCATTTTACATTAAGGTTAATATACGTATTCAGGGAAATTCTATCACATTTGTTCAATTTACGTCGCTCCTATTTCAGATAGCGTATTGGGCTAAGCGGCATCTCAAAGCGCATGAAATGGCGAGTAAAATGCACTGTTAAACTTCTAGGGTAGGGCAAACAGAGACCCGATTAGATCATTTTATATTATGGTTAATTTAAGAATTCAGCCAAATTCTATCACATTTGTTCAATTTACGTCGCTCCTATTTCAGATAGCGTACTGGGCTAGGCGGAATCATAAAGCGCGTGGATTGGCGAGTAAAATGCACTATTACACTTCTAGGGTAGGGCGAACAGAGACCCGATTAGATCATTTTACATTAAGGTTAATATACGTATTCAGGGAAATTCTATCACATTTGTTCAATTTACGTCGCTCCTATTTCAGATAGCGTATTGGGCTAAGCGGCATCTCAAAGCGCATGAAATGGCGAGTAAAATGCACTGTTAAACTTCTAGGGTAGGGCAAACAGAGACCCGATTAGATCATTTTATATTATGGTTAATTTAAGAATTCAGCCAAATTCTATCACATTTGTTCAATTTACGTCGCTCCTGTTTCAGATAGCGTATTGGGCTAAGCGGCATCTCAAAGCGCATGAAATGGCGAGTAAAATGCACTGTTAAACTTCTAGGGTAGGGCAAACAGAGACCCGATTAGATCATTTTATATTATGGTTAATTTAAGAATTCAGCCAAATTCTATCACATTTGTTCAATTTACGTCGCTCCTATTGCACATAGCGTATTGGGCTAAGCGGCATCTCAAAGCGCATGAAATGACGAGTAAAATGCGCTTGTAATCTTCTAGGGTAGGGCGACCAGAGACCCGATTAGATCATTTTATATTACGGTTAATATAAGAATTCAGCGTAATTCTATCACATTTGTTCAACATACGTCGCTCCTATTTCAGATAGTGTACTGGGCTAGGCGGCATCTTAAAGCACGTGGAAGGGCGAGTAAAATGCACTACTAAACTTCTATGATAAGGCAATCAGAATGCCGTTTAGATCATTTTATATTTTGTTTAATATAATATTTCAGGGAAATTCTATCACATTTGTTCAATTTACGTCGCTCCTATTTCAGATAGCGTATTGGGCTAAGCGGCATCTCAAATCGCATGAAATGGCGAGTAAAATGCACTATTAAACTTCTAGGGTGAGGCAAACAGAGTCCCGTTTAGATCATTTTATATTTTGTTTAATATAATATTTCAGGGAAATTCTATCACATTTGTTCAATTTACGTCGCTCCTATTTCAGATAGCGTATTGGGCTAAGCGGCATCTCAAATCGCATGAAATGGCGTGTAAAATGCACTATTAAACTTCTAGGGTGAGGCAAACAGAGACCCGATTAGATCATTTTATATTATGGTTAATTTAAGAATTCAGCCAAATTCTATCACATTTGTTCAATTTACGTCGCTCCTATTTCAGATAGCGTATTGGACTAAGCGCCATCTCAAAGCGCATGAAATGGCGAGTAAAATGCACTATTAAACTTCTAGGGTAGGGCAAACAGAGACGCGATTAGATCATTTTATATTATGGTTAATTTAAGAATTCAGCCAAATTCTATCACATTTGTTCAATTTACGTCGCTCCTATTTCAGATAGCGTACTGGGCTAGGCGGAATCATAAAGCGCGTGGATTGGCGAGTAAAATGCACTATTACACTTCTAGGGTAGGGCGAACAGAGACCCGATTAGATCATTTTACATTAAGGTTAATATACGTATTCAGGGAAATTCTATCACATTTGTTCAATTTACGTCGCTCCTATTTCAGATAGCGTATTGGGCTAAGCGGCATCTCAAAGCGCATGAAATGGCGAGTAAAATGCACTGTTAAACTTCTAGGGTAGGGCAAACAGAGACCCGATTAGATCATTTTATATTTTGGTTAATATAAGAATTCAGCGAAATTCTATCACATTTGTTCAATTTACGGCGCTCCTATTTCAGATAGCTTATTGGGCTAAGCGGCATCGCAAAGCGCATGAAGTGACGAGTGAAATGCACTATTAAACTTCTAGGGTAGGGCACACAGTGACCCGATTAGATCATTTTATATTATGGTTAATTTAAGAATTCAGCAAAATTCTATCACATTTGTTCAATTTACGTCGCTCCTATTTCAGATAGCGTACTGGGCTTGGCGGCATCTTAAAGCGCATGGAATGGCGAGTAAAATGCACTATTAAACTTCTATGATAGGGCAATCAGAGACCCGATTAGATCATTTTATATTTTGGTTAATATAAGAATTCAGCGAAATTCTATCACATTTGTTCAACTTACGTCGCTCCTATTTCAGATAGCGTATTGGGCTAAGCGGCACCTCAAAGCGCATGAAATGACGAATAAAATGCACTATTAAACTTCTAGGGTAGGACAAACAGAGACCTGATTAGATCATTTTATATTTTGGTTAATATAAGAATTCAGCGAAATTCTATCACATTTGTTCAATATACGTCGCTCCTATTTCAGATAGCGTACTGGGCTAGGCGGCAACTTAAAGCGCGTGGAATGGCGAGTAAAATGCACTATTAAACTTCTATGATAGGGCAATCAGAGACCCGATTAGATCATTTTATATTTTGGTTAATATAAGAATGCAACGAAATTCTATCACATTTGTTCAATTTACGTCGCTCCTGTTCCAGATAGCGTATTGTGCTAAGCGGCATCTCAAAGCGCATGAAATGACGAGTAAAATGCACTGTTAAACTTGTTGGGCAGGGCAAACAGAGACCCGATAAGATCATTTTATATTATGGTTAATTTAAGAATTCAGCGAAATTCTATCACATTTGTACAATTTACGTCGCTCCTATTTCAGATAGCGTATTGGGATAAGCGGCATCTGAAAGCGCATGAAATGGCGAGTAAAATGCACTATTAAACTTCTAGGCTAGGGCAAACAAAGACCCGATTAAATCATTTTATATTATGGTTAATTTACGAATTCAGCGAAATTCTATCACATTTATTCAATTTACGTCGCTCCTATTTCAGATAGCGTATTGGCCTAAGCGGCATCGCAAAGCGCATGAAATGGCGAGTATAATGCACTATTAAACATCTAGGATAAGGCAAACAGAGACCCGATTAGATCATTTTATATTACGGTTAGTATAAGAATTCAGCGTAATTCTATCAAATTTGTTCAACTTACTTCGCTCCTATTTCAGATAGCGTACTGGGCTAGGCGGCATCTCAAATCGCGTGGAATGGCGAGTAAAATGCTCTATTAAAATTCTATGATAGGGCAATCAGAGACCCGATTAGATCATTTTATATTTTGGTTAATATAAGATTTCAGGGAAATTCTATCACATTTGCTCAATTTACGTCGCTCCTATTTCAGAAAGCGTATTGGGCTAAGCGGCACCTCAAAACGCATGAAATGGCGAACAAAATGCACTATTAAACTTCTAGGCTAGGGCGAACAGAGACCAGATTAGATCATTTTATATTTTGGTTAATACAAGAATTCTGCGAAATTGTATCACATTTGTTCAACTTACGTCGCTCCTATTTCAGATATCGTACTGGGCTAGGCGGCATCTTAAAGCGCGTGGAATGGCGAGTAAAATGCACTACTAAACTTCTATGATAGGGCAATCAGAGACCCGATTAGATCATTTTATATTTTGTTTAATATAAGATTTCAGGGAAATTGTATCACATTTGTTCAATTTACGTCGCTCCTATTTCAGATAGCGTATTGGGCTAAGCGGCCTCTCAAAGCGCATGAAATGGCGAGTGAAATGCACTATTAGACTTCTATGGTAGGGCGAACAGAGACCCGATAGGATCATTTCACATTTTGGTTAATAAAAGAATTCAGCGAAATTCTATCACATTTGTTCAATTTACGTCGCACCTATTCCAGATAGCGTATTCGGCTAAGCGGCATCCCAAAGCGCATGAAATGGCGAATAAAATGCACTGTTAAACTTCTAGGCTAGGGCGAACAGAGACCCGACCAGTTCATTTCATATTATGGTTAATTTAAGAATTCAGCAAAATTCTATCACATTTGTTCAATTTACGTCGTTACTATTTCAGATAGCGTACTGGGCTCGGCGGCATCTTAAAGCGCGTGGAATGGCGAGTGAAATGCACTATTATACTTCTATGGTAGGGCGAACAGAGACCCGATTAGATCATTTTATATTATGGTTAATTTAAGAATTCAGCAAAATTCTATCACATTTGTTCAATTTACGTCGCTCCTATTTCAGTTAGCGTATTCGGCTAAGCGGCATCTCAAAGCGAATTAAATGACGAGTGAAATGCACTATTAAACTTCTAGGGTAGGGCACACAGAGACCCGATTAGATCATTTTATATTATGGTTAATTTAAGAATTCAGCAAAATTCTATCACATTTGTTCAATTTACGTCGCTCCTATTTCAGATAGCGTACTGGGCTTGGCGGCATCTTAAAGCGCATGGAATGGCGAGTAAAATGCACTATTAAACTTCTATGATAGGGCAATCAGAGACCCGATTAGATCATTTTGTATTTTGGTTAATATAAGAATTCAGCGAAATTCTATCACATTTGTTCAATTTACGTCGCTCCTATTTCAGATAGCGTATTGGGCTAAGCGGCATCTCAAAGCGCATGAAATGGCGAGTAAAATGCGCTATTAAACTTCTAGGCTAGGGCAAACAAAGACCCGATTAAATCATTTTATATTATGGTTAATTTAAGAATTCAGCGAAGTTCTATCACATTTGTTCAATTTACGTCGCTCGTATTTCAGATAGCGTATTGGGCTAAGCAGCATTTCAAAGCGCATGAAATGACGAGTGAAATGCACTATTAAACTTCTAGGGTAGGGAAAAAAGAGACCCGATTAGATCATTTTATATTATGGTTAATTTATGAATTCAGCAAAATTCTATCACATTTGTTCAATTTACGTCGCTCCTATTTCATATAGCGTACTGGGCTAGGCGGCATCTTAAAGCGCGTGGAATGGCGAGTAAAATGCACTATTAAACTTCTAGGGTAGGGCAAACAGAGACCCGATGAGATCATTTTATATTTTGGGTAATTTAAGAATTCAGCGAAATTCTATCACATTTGTTCAACTTACGTCGCTCCTATTTCACATAGCGTATTGGGCTAAGCGGCATCTCAAAGCGCAAGAAATGGCGAGTGAAATGCACTATTAGACTTCTATGGTAGGGCGAACAGAGACCCGATTAGATCATTTTATATTTTGTTTAATATAAGATTTCAACGAAATTCTATCACATTTGTTCAATTTACGTCGCTCCTATTACAGATAGCGTATTGGGCTAACCGGCATCTCAAAGCGCATGAATTGGCGAATAAAATGCACTATTAAACTTCTAGGCCAGGACGAACAGAGACCCGATTAGATCATTTTACATTATGGTTAATAAAAGAATTCAGCGAAATTCTATCACATTTGTTCAATTTACATCGCTCCTATTTCAGATAGCGTATTGGGCTAAGCGGCATCTCAAAGCGCATGAAATGACGAGTAGAATGCACTATTAAACTTTTAGGGTAGGGCAAACAGAGACCCGATTAGATAATTTTATATTATAGTTAATTTAAGAATTCAGCGAAATTCTATCACATTTGTTCAATTTACGTCGCTCCTATTTCAGATAGCGTATTGGGCAAAGCGGCATCTCAAAGCGTATGAAATGGCGAATAAAATGCACTATTAAAGTTCTAGGGTAGGGCAAGCAGCGACTCGATTAGATCATTTTATATTATGGTTCATTTAAGAATTCAACAAAATTCTATCACATTCGTTCAATTTAGGTCGCTCCTATTTCAGATAGCGTATTGGGCTAAGCAGCATCTCAAAGCGCATGAAATGGCGAGTGAAATGCACTATATGACTTCTATGGTAGGGCGAACAGAGACCCGATTAGATCATTTTACATTGAGGTTAATATAAGAATTCACAGAAATTCTATCACATTTGTTCAATTTACGTCGCTCCTATTTCAGATAGCGTATTGGGCTATGCGGCATTTCAAAGCGCATGAAATGGCGAGTAAAATGCACTGTTAAACTTCTAGGGTAGGGCAAACAGAGGCCCGATTAGATCATTCGTTATTATGGTTAATTTAAGAATTCAGCGAAATTCTATCACATTTAATCAATTTATGTCGCTCCTATTTCAGATAGCGTATTGGGCTAAGCGGCATCTCGAAGCGCATGAAATGGCGAGTATAATGCACTGTTAAACTTCTAGGGTAAGGCAAACAGACGCCCGATTACATCATTTTATATTACGGTTAATATAAGAATGCAGCGTAATTCTATCACATTTGTTCAACTTACGTCGCTCATATTTCAGATAGCGTACTGGGCTAGGCGGCATCTTAAAGCGCGTGGAATGGCGAGTAAAATGCACTACTAATCTTCTATGATAGGGCAATCAGAGACCCGATTAGATCATTTTATATTTTGTTTAATATAAGATTTCAGGGAAATTCTATCACATTTGTCCAATCTACGTCGCTCCCATTTCAGATAGCGTATTGGGCGAAGCGGCATCTCAAAGCGCATGAAATGGCGACTAAAATGCACTATTAAACTTCTAGGGTAGGGCAAGCAGAGACCCGATTAGATCATTTTATATTATTGTTAATTTAAGAATTCAGCGAAATTCTATCACATTTGTTCAATTTACGTCGCTCCTATTTCAGATAGCGTACTGGGTTCGGCCGCATCTTAAAGCGCGTGGAATGGCGAGTGAAATGCACTATTAGACTTCTATGGTAGGGCGAACAGAGACCCGATTAGATCATTTCATATTATGGTTAATTTAAGAATTCAGCGAAATTCTATAACATTTGTTCAATTTACGTCGCTCCTATTTCAGATAGCGTATTGGGCTATGCGGCATCTCAAAGCGCATGAAATGGCGAGTAAAGTGCACTGTTAAACTTCTATGATAGGGCAAACAGAGGCCCGATTACATCATTTTACATTAAGGTTAATATAAGAATTCAGGGAAATTCTATCACATTTGTTCAATTTACGTCGCTCCTATTCCAGCTAGCGTATTGGGCTAAGCGGCATCTCATAGCGCATGAAATGGCGAGTAAAATGCACTATTAAACTTCTAGGATAAGGCAAACAGAGACCCGATTAGATCATTTGATATTACGGATAATATAAGAATTCAGCGTAATTCTATCACATTTGTTCAATTTACGTCGCCCCTATTTCAAATAGCGTATTGTGCTAAGCGGCATCTCAAAGCGCATGAAATGGCGAGTGAAATGCGCTATTAGACTTCTATGGTAGGGCGAACAGAGACACGATAAGATCATTTTACATTAAGGTTAATATAAGAATTCAGGGAAATTCTATCACATTTGTTCAATTTACGTCGCTCCTATTTCAGATAGCGTATTGGGCTAAGCGGCATCTCAAAGAGCATGAAATGGCGAATGAAATGCACTATTAAACTTCTAGGCCAGGGCGAACAGAGACCCGATTAGATCATTTTACATTATCGTTAATAAAAGAATTCAGCGAAATTCTATCACATTTGTTCAATTTACGTCGCTCCTATTCCAGCTAGCGTATTGGGCTAAGCGGCATCTCATAGCGCATGAAATGGCGAGTAAAATGCACTATTAAACTTCTAGGGTAGGGCAAGCAGAGACTCGATTACATCATTTTATATTATGGTTAATTTAAGAATTCAACAAAATTCTATCACATTCGTTCAATTTAGGTCGCGCCTATTTCAGATAGCGTATTGGGCTAAGCGGCATCTCAAAGCGCATGAAATGGCGAGTGAAATGCACTATATGACTTCTATGGTAGGGCGAACAGAGACCCGATTAGATCATTTTACATTGAGGTTAATATAAGAATTCACAGAAATTCTATCACATTTGTTCAATTTACGTCGCTCCTATTTCAGATAGCGTATTGGGCTATGCGGCATTTCAAAGCGCATGAAATGGCGAGTAAAATGCACTGTTAAACTTCTAGGGTAGGGCAAACAGAGACCCGATTAGATCATTCGTTATTATGGTTAATTTAAGAATTCAGCGAAATTCTATCACATTCGTTCAATTTAGGTCGCTCCTATTTCAGATAGCCTATTGGGCTAAGCGGCATCTCGAAGCGCATGAAATGGCGAGTATAATGCACTATTAAACTTCTAGGGTAAGGCAAACAGAGGCCCGATTACATCATTTTATATTACGGTTAATATAAGAATGCAGCGTAATTCTATCACATTTGTTCAACTTACGTCGCTCATATTTCAGATAGCGTACTGGGCTAGGCGGCACCCTAAAGCGCGTGGAGTGGCGAGTAAAATGCACTATTATTCTTCTATGCTAGGGCAATCAGAGACCCGACTAGATCATTGTATATTTTGTTTAATATAAGGTTTCAGGGAAATTCTATCGCATTTGTTCAATTTACGCCGCTCATATTTCAGATAGCGTATTGGGCTAAGCGGCATCTCAAGGCGCATGAAATGGCGAATAAAATGCGCTATTAAACTTCTAGGCTAGGGCGAACAGAGACCCGATTAGATCATTTTATGTTATGGTTAATTTAAGAATTCAGCGAAATTCTATCACATTTGTTCAACTTACGTCGCTCCTAATTTAGATAGCGTACTGGGCTAGGCGGAATCTTAAAGCGCGTGGATTGGCGAGTAAAATGCACTATTAAACTTCTATGATAGGGCAATCAGAGACCCGATTAGATCATTGTATATTTTGTTTAATATAAGATTTCAGGGAAATTCTATCACATTTGATCAATTTACGTCGCTCCTATTTCAGATAGCGTATTGGGCTAAGCGGCATCTCAAGGCGCATGAAATGGCGAATAAAATGCGCTATTAAACTTCTAGGCTAGGGCGAACAGAGACCCGATTAGATCATTTTACATTATGGTTCTTAAAAGAATTCAGCGAAATTCTATCACATTTGTTCAACGTACGTCGCTCCTATTTCAGATAGCGTATTGGGATAAGCGGCATCGAAAAGCGCATGAAATGGCGAGTAAAATGCACAATTAAACTACTAGGGTAGGGCAAACAGAAACCCGATTAGATCATTTTATATTGTGGTTAATTTAAGAATTCAGCAAAATTCTATCACATTTGTTCAATTTACGTCGCTCCTATTTCAGATAGCTTTTTGGGCTTAGCGGCATCTCAAAGCGCATGAAGTGTCGAGTGAAATGCCCTATTAAACTTCTTGGGTAGGGCAAGCAGAGACCCGATTAGATCATTTTATATTACGGTTAATATAAGAATGCGGTGTAATTCTTTCACATTTGTTCAATTTACGTCGCTGCTATTCCAGATAGCTTATTGTGCTTAGCGGCATCTCAAAGCGCATGAAATGGCCAGTAAAATGCACTATCAAACTTCTAGGATAAGGCAATCAGAGACCCGATTAGATCATTTTATATTACGGTTAATATAAGAATTCAGCGTAATTCTATCACATTTGTTCAACTTACGTCGCTCCTATTTCAGGTAGCGCATTGGCTAGGCGGCATCTTAAAGCGCGTGGAATGGCGAGTAAAATGCACTATTAAACTTCTAGGATAAGGCAAACAGAGACCCGATTAGATCATTTTACATTGAGGTTAATATAAGAATGCGGTGTAATTCTTTCACATTTGTTCAATTTACGTCGCTGCTATTCCAGATAGCTTATTGTGCTTAGCGGCATCTCAAAGCGCATGAAATGGCGAGTGAAATGCACTATTAAACTTGTAGGGTAGGGCAAACAGAGACCCGATTAGATCATTTTATATTAAGGTTACTTTAAGAATTCAGCGAAATTCTATCACATTTGTTCAATTTACGTCGCTCCTATTTCAAATAGCTTATTGGGCGAAGCGGCGTCTCAAAGCGCATGAAATGACGAGTGATATGCACTATTAAACTTCTAGGGTAGGGCAGACAGAGACCCGATTAGATCATTTGATATTATGGTTAATTTAAGAATTCAGCAAAATTCTATCACATTTGTTCAATTTACGTCGCTCCTATTTCAGATAGCGTATTGGGCTAAGCGGCATCTCAAAGCGCATGAAATGGCGAGTAAAATGCACTATTAAACTTCTAGGGTAGGGCGAACAGAGACCCGATTAGATCATTTTACATTAATGTTAATATAAGTCTTCAGCGAGATTCTATCACATTTGTTCAATTTACGTCGCTCCAATTTCAGATAGCTTTTTGGGCTTAGCGGCATCTCAAAGCGCATGAAGTGTCGAGTGAAATGCCCTATTAAACTTCTTGGGTAGGGCAAACAGAGACCCGATTAGATCATTTTATATTATGGTTAATTTAAGAATTCAGCGAAATTCTATCACATTTGTTCAATTTACGTCGCTCCTATTTCAGACAGCGTACTGGGCTAGGCGGCATCTTAAAGCGTGTGGAATGGCGAGTAAAATGCACTATTAACCTTCTATGATAGGGCAATCAGAGACCAGACTAGATCATTTTATACCTTGGTTAATATAAGAATTCACGGAAATTCTATCACATTTGTTCAATTTACGTCGCTCCTATTTCAGATAGCGTATTGGGCTATGCGGCATCTCAAAGCACATGCAATGGCGAGTAAAATGCACTAATAAACTTCTACGGTAGGGCAAACAGAAACCCGATTAGATCATTTTATATTATGGTTAATTTAAGAATTCAGTGAAATTCTATCACATTTGTTCAATTTACGTCGATCCTATTTCAGATAGCGTCCTAGGCAAAGCGGCATCTAAAAGCGCATGAAATGGCGAATAAAATGCACTATTAAACTTCTAGGCTAGGGCGAACAGAGACCCGATTAGATCATTTTATATTATGGTTAAGATAAGATTTCAGGGAGATTCTATCACATCTGTTCAATTTACGTCGCTCCTATATCAGATAGCGTATTCGGCTAAGCGGCATCTCAAAGCGCATAAAATGGCGAATAAAATGCACTATTAAACTACTAGGCTAGGGCGAACAGAGACCCGATTAGATCATTTTATATTTTGGTTAATATAAGAATTCTGCGAAATTCTATCACATTTGTTCAATTTACGTCGCTTCTATTACAGATAGCTTATTGGGCTTAGCGGCATCTCAAAGCGCATGAAATGACGAGTGAAATGCACTATTAAATTTCTAGGGTAGGGCAAACAGAGACCCGATTAGACCATTTTATATTATGGTTAATTTAAGAATTCAGCAAAATTCTATCACATTTGTTCAATTTACGTCGCTCCTATTCCAGATAGCGTATTCGGCTAAGCGGCATCTCAAAGCGCATGAAATGGCGAGTAAAATGCGCTATTAAACTTCTAGGATAAGGCAAACAGAGACCTGATTAGATCGTTTTATATTACGGTTAATATAAGAATTCGGCGTAATTCTATCACATTTGTTCAAGTTACGTCGCTCATATTTCAGATAGCGTATTGGGCTATGCGGCATCTTAAAGCGCTCGGAATGGCGAGTAAAATGCACTATTAAACTTGTATGATAGGGCATTCAGAGACGCGATTTGATCATTTTATATTTTGTTTAATACAAGATTTCTGGGAAATTCTATCACATTTGTTCAATTTACGTCGCTCCTATTTCAGATGGCGTATTGGGCTAAGCGGGATCTCAAAGCGCATGAAATGGCGAGTGAAATGCACTACTAATCTTTTATGATACGGCAATCGGAGAACCGATTAGATCATTTTATATTTTGATTAATATAAGATTTCAGGGAAATTCTATCACATTTGTTCAAATTACGTCGCTCCTATTTCAGATAGCGTACTGGGCTGGCCGGTATCTCAAAGCGCATGAAATGGCGAGTAAAATGCACTATTAAACTTCTAGGGTAGGGCAAACAGAGACCCGATTAGATCATTTTATATTATGGTTAATTTAAGAATTCAGCAAGATTCTATCACATTTGTTGGATTTACGTCGCTCCTATTTCAGATAGCGTACTGGGCTAGGCGGCATCCTAAAGCGCGTGGAGTGGCGAGTAAAATGCACTATTAAACTTCTATGATAGGGCAATCAGAGACCCGATTAGATCATTTTATATTTTGGTTAATATACGAATTCAGTGAAGTTCTATCACATTTGTTCAATTTACGTCGCTCATATTTCAGATAGCGTATTGGGCTATGCGGCATCTTAAAGCGCTCGGAATGGCGAGTAAAATGCACTATTAAACTTGCATGATAGGGCAATCAGAGACGCGATTTGATCATTTTATATTTTGTTTAATACAAGATTTCAGGGAAATTCTATCACATTTGTTCAATTCGTGTCGCTCATATTTCAAATAGCGTATTGGGCTGAGCGGCATCTCAAAGCACATGAAATGGCGAGTAAAATGCACTATTAAACTCCTAGGGTAGGGCAAACAGAGACCCGATTAGATCATTTTACATTATGGTTAATAAAAGAATTCAGCGAAATTCTATCACATTTGTTCAACTTACGTCGCTCCTATGTCAGATAGCGTATTGCTTTAAGCGGCATCACAAACCGCATGAAATGGCGAGCGAAATGCACCATTAGACTTCTATGGTAGGGCGAACAGAGACCCGATTAGATCATTTTACATTAAGGTTAATTTAAGAATTCAGCAAAATTCTATCACATTTGTTCAAGTTACGTCGCTCCTATTTCAGATAGCGTACTGGGCTATGCGGCATCTTAAAGCGCGTGGAATGGCGAGTAAAATGCACTATTAAACTTCTATGATAGGGCAATCAGAGACCCGATAAGATCAATTTATATTTTGGTTAATATAAGAATTCAGGGAAATTCTATCACATTTTTCAATTTACGTTGCTCCTATTTCAGATAGCATATTGGGCTAAGCGGCATCTCAAAGCGCATGAAATGACGAGCGAAATGCACTATTAGACTTCTATGGTAGGGCGAACAGAGACCCGATTAGATCATTTTACATTAAGGTTAATATAAGGACTCACGGAAATTCTATCACATTTTTTCAATTTACGTCGCTCCTATTTCAGATAGCGTATTGGGCTAAGCGGCCTCTCAAAGCGCATGAAATGGCGAGTAAAATGCGCTATTAAACTTCTATGATAGGGCAATCAGAGACCAGACTAGATCATTTTATACTTTGGTTAATATAAGAATGCAGCGTAATTCTGTCACATTTGTTCAATTTACGTCGCTCCTATTTCAGATAGCGTATTGGGCTAGGCTGCATCTCAAAGCGCATGAAATGACGAGTGAAATGCACTATTAAACTTCTAGGGTGGGGCGAACAGAGACCCGATTACATCATTTTACATTAAGGTTAATATAAGTATTCAGCGAGATTCTATCACACTTGTTCAATTTACGTCGCTTCTATTTCACACAGCGTACTGGGCTAGGCAGCATCTTAAAGCGCGTGGAATGGCGAGTAAAATGCACTACTAAGCTTCTATGATAGGGCAATCAGAGACCCGATTAGATCATTTTATATTTTGATTAATATAAGATTTCAGGGAAATTCTATCACATTTGTTGAATTTACGTCGCTCCTATTTCAGATAGCGTATTGGGCTAAGCGGCATCTCAAAGCGCATGAAATGGCGAATAAAATGCACTATTAAACTTCTAGGCTAGGGCGAACAGAGACCCGATTAGATCATTTTACATTAAGGTTGATATAAGAATTCACGGAAATTCTATCACATTTGTTCAATTTACGTCGCTCCTATTTCAGATAGCGTATTAGGCTATGCGGCATCTCAAAACGCATGAAATGGCGAATAAGATTCACTATTAAACTTCTAGGGTAGGGCAATCAGAGACCCGATTAGAACATTTTATATTACGATTAATATAAGAATTCAGCGTAATTCTATCACATTTGTTCATCTTACGTCGCTCCTATTTCAGATAGCGTACTGGGCTAGGCGGCATCTTAAAGCGCGTGGAAGGACGAGTAAAATGCACTACTAAACTTCTATGATAGAGCAATCAGAGACACGATTAGATCATTTTATATTTTGTTTAATATAAGATTTCAGGGAAATTCTATCACATTTGTCCAATTTACGTCGCTCCTATTTCAGATAGCGTATTGGGCTAAGCGGCATCCCAAAGCTCATGAAATGGCGAACAAAATGCACTATTAAACTTCTAGGCTATGGCGAACAGAGACCAGATTAGATCATTTTATATTTTGGTTAACATAAGAATGCAGCGTAATTCTATCACATTTGTTCATCTTACGTCGCTTCTATTTCAGACAGCGTACTGGGCTAGGCGGCAACCTAAAGCGCGTGGAATGGCGAGTAAAATGCACTATTAACCTTCTATGATAGGGCAATCAGAGACTAGATTAGATCATTTTATACTTTGGTTAATATAAGAATTCAGCGAAATTCTATCACATTTGTTCAATTTACGTCGCTCCTATTTCAGATAGCGTATTGGGCTAAGCGGCATTTCAAAGCGCGTGGAATGGCGAGTAAAATGCACTATTAAGCTTCTAGGGTAGGGCAAACAGAGACCCGATTAGATCATTTTACATTAAGGTTAACATAAGAATTCAGCAAAATTCTATCACATTTGTTCAATTTACGTCGTTCCTATTTCAGATAGCATACTGGGCTAGACGGCATCTTAAAGCGCGTGGAATGGCTAGTAAAATGCACTACTAAGCTTCTATGATAGGGCAATCAGAGGCCCGATTAGATCATTTTATATTTTGTTCAATATAAGATTTCAGGGAAATTCTGTCACATTTGTTCAATTTACGTCGCTCCTATTTCAGACAGCGTATTGGGATACGCGGCATCTCAAAGCGCATGAAATGGCGAATACAATGCACTATTAAACTTCTAGGCTAGGGCGAACAGAGCCCCGATTAGATCATTTTACATTATGGTTAATAAAAGAATTCAGCGAAATTCTATCACATTTGTTCAATTTACGTCGCTCCTATTTCAGATAGCGTATTGGGCTAAGCGGCATCTCAAAGCGCATGAAATGGCGAGTAAAATGCACTGTTAAACTTCTAGGGTAGGGCAAACAGAGACCCGATTAGATCATTTTATATTATGGTTAATTTAAGAATTCAGCCAAATTCTATCACATTTGTTCAAATTACGTCGCTCCTGTTTCAGATAGCGTATTGGGCTAAGCGGCATCTCAAAGCGCATGAAATGGCGAGTAAAATGCACTGTTAAACTTCTAGGGTAGGGCAAACAGAGACCCGATTAGATCATTTTATATTATGGTTAATTTAAGAATTCAGCCAAATTCTATCACATTTGTTCAATTTACGTCGCTCCTATTGCAGATAGCGTATTGGGCTAAGCGGCATCTCAAAGCGCATGAAATGACGTGTAAAATGCGCTTGTAATCTTCTAGGGTAGGGCGACCAGAGACCCGATTAGATCATTTTATATTACGGTTAATATAAGAATTCAGCGTAATTCTATCACATTTGTTCAACATACGTCGCTCCTATTTCAGATAGTGTACTGGGCTAGGCGGCATCTTAAAGCACGTGGAAGGGCGAGTAAAATGCACTACTAAACTTCTATGATAGGGCAATCAGAATCCCGTTTAGATCATTTTATATTTTGTTTAATATAATATTTCAGGGAAATTCTATCACATTTGTTCAATTTACGTCGCTCCTATTTCAGATAGCGTATTGGGCTAAGCGGCATCTCAAATCGCATGAAATGGCGAGTAAAATGCACTATTAAACTTCTAGGGTGAGGCAAACAGAGTCCCGTTTAGATCATTTTATATTTTGTTTAATATAATATTTCAGGGAAATTCTATCACATTTGTTCAATTTACGTCGCTCCTATTTCAGATAGCGTATTGGGCTAAGCGGCATCTCAAATCGCATGAAATGGCGTGTAAAATGCACTATTAAACTTCTAGGGTGAGGCAAACAGAGACCCGATTAGATCATTTTATATTATGGTTAATTTAAGAATTCAGCCAAATTCTATCACATTTGTGCAATTTACGTCGCTCCTATTTCAGATAGCGTATTGGACTAAGCGCCATCTCAAAGCGCATGAAATGGCGAGTAAAATGCACTATTAAACTTCTAGGGTAGGGCAAACAGAGACGCGATTAGATCATTTTATATTATGGTTAATTTAAGAATTCAGCCAAATTCTATCACATTTGTTCAATTTACGTCGCTCCTATTTCAGATAGCGTACTGGGCTAGGCGGAATCATAAAGCGCGTGGATTGGCGAGTAAAATGCACTATTAAACTTCTAGGGTAGGGCAAACAGAGACCCGATTAGATCATTTTACATTAAGGTTAATATACGTATTCAGGGAAATTCTATCACATTTGTTCAATTTACGTCGCTCCTATTTCAGATAGCGTATTGGGCTAAGCGGCATCTCAAAGCGCATGAAATGGCGAGTAAAATGCACTGTTAAACTTCTAGGGTAGGGCAAACAGAGACCCGATTAGATCATTTTATATTATGGTTAATTTAAGAATTCAGCCAAATTCTATCACATTTGTTCAATTTACGTCGCTCCTGTTTCAGATAGCGTATTGGGCTAAGCGCATCTCAAAGCGCATGAAAATGGCGAGTAAAATGCACTGTTTAAACTTCTATGGTAGGGCAAAACAGAGACCGATTAGATCATCTTATATTATGGTTAATTTAAGAATTCAGCCAAATTCTATCACATTTGTTCAATTTACGTCGCTCCTATTGCAGATAGCGTATTGGGCTAAGCGGCATCTCAAAGCGCATGAAATGACGAGTAAAATGCGCTTGTAATCTTCTAGGGTTGGGGCGACCAGCGACCCGATTAGATCATTTTATATTACGGTTAATATAAGAATTCAGCGTAATTCTATCACATTTGTTCAACATACGTCGCTCCTATTTCAGATAGTGTACTGGCTAGGCGGCATCTTAAAGCACGTGGAAGGGCGAGTAAAATGCACTACTAAACTTCTATGATAGGGCAATCAGAATCCCGTTTAGATCATTTTATATTTTGTTTAATATAAGATTTCAGGGAAAATCTATCACGTTTGTTCAATTTACGTCGCTCCTATTTCAGATAGCGTATTGGGCTAAGCGGCATCTCAAAGCGCATGAAATGGCGAGTAAAAATGCACTATTAAACTTATAGGGTAGGGCAAACAGGAGACCCGATTAGATCATATTACATATGGTTAATTTACGAATTCAGCAAAATTCTATCACATTTGTTCAATTTACATCGCTCCTATTTCAGATATCGTATTGGGCTAAGCGGCAACTCAAGGCGCATGAAATGGCGAGTAAAATGCACTATTAAACTTATAGGGTAGGGCAAACAGAGACCCGATTAGATCAATATTATATTATGGTTAATTTACGAATTCAGCAAAATTCTATCACATTTGTTCAATATAGATCGCTCCTATTTCAGATATCGTATTGGGGCTAAGCGGCAACTCAAAGCGCATGAAATTACGAGTGAAATGCAGTATTAAACTTCTAGGGTAGGGAGAACAGAGACCCGATTAGATCATTTTACATTAAGGTTAATATAAGAATTCAGGGAAATTCCATCACATTTGTTCAATTTACGTCGCTCCTATTTCAGATTAGCGTATTTGGGCTCAGCAGCATCTCAAAGCGCATGAAATGACGAGTGAAAGACACTATTAAACTTCTAGGGTAGGGCGAACAGAGAACCGATTAGATCATTTTATATTACGGTTAATATAAGAATTCAGCGTAATTCTATCACATTTGTTCAACTACGTCGCTCCTATTTCAGATAGCGTACTGGGCTAGGCGGCATCTCAAAGCGCATGAAATGGCGAGTAAAATGCACTATTAAACTTCTAGGGTAGGGCAAACAGAGACCCGATTAGATCGTTTATATTATGGTTAATTAAGAATTCAGCCAAATTCTATCACATTTATTCAATTTACGTCGCTCCTATTTCAGATAGCGTTTTGGGCTAAGCGGCATCTCAATGCGCATGAAATGGCGAGTAAAATGCACTATTAAACTTCTAGGATAATGCAAACAGAGACCCGATTAGATCATTTTATTATTACGGTTAATATAAGAATTCAGCGTTATTCTATCACATTTGTTCAACTTACGTCGCTCCTATTTTCAGATAGCGTACTGGTCTAGGCGGCATCTCAGAGCGCATGAAATGGCGAGTAAAATGCACTATTAAACTTCTAGGGTAGGGCAAACGAGAGACCCGATTAGATCGTTTTATATTATGGTTAATTTAAGAATTCAGCCAAATTCTATCACATTATTCAATTTACGTCGCTCCTATTTCAGATAGCGTATTGGGCTAAGCGGCATCTCAATGCGCATGAAATGGCGAGTAAAATGCACTATTAAACTTCTAGGATAATGCAAACAGAGACCCGATTAGATCATTTATATTACGGTTAATATAAGAATTCAGCGTAATTCTATCACATTTGTTCAACTTACGTCGCTCCTATTTCAGATAGCGTACTGGGCTAAGCGGCATCTCAAAGCCGCATGAATGACGAGTGAAAGGCGCTATTAAACTTCTAGGGTAGGGCGAACAGAGAACCGATTAGATCATTTTATATTACGGTTAATATAAGAATTCAGCGTAATTCTATAACATTTGTTCAACTTACGTCGCTCGTACTTCAGATAGCGTACTGGGCTCGGCGGCATCTTAAAGCGCAAGAAATGGAGAGTAAAATGCACTATTAAACTTCTAGGGTAGGGCAAACAGAGACCCGATAAGATGATTTTATATTATGGTTAATTTAAGAATTCAGCCAAATTCTATCACATTTGTTCAATTTACGTCGCTCCTATTGCAGAAGCGTATTGTGCTAAGCGGCATCTCAAAGCGCATGAAATGACGAGTGAAAATGCGCTTGTAATCTTCTAGGGTAGGGCGAACAGAGACCCGATTAGATCATTTTATATTACGGTTAATATAAGAATCCAGCGTAATTCTGTCACATTTGTTCATCATACGTCGCTCCTATTTCAGATAGTGTACTGGGCTAGGCGGCATCTTAAAGCACGTGGAAGGCGAGTAAAATGCACTACTAAACTTCTATGATAGGGCAATCAGAGTCCCGTTTAGATCATTTTATATTTTGTTTAATATAAGATTTCAGGGAAATTCTATCACATTTGTTCAATGTATGTCGCTCCTATTTCAGATAGCGTATTGGGCTAAGCGGCCTCTCAAAGCGCATGAAATGGCGAGTAAAATGCACTATTAAACTTATAGGGTAGGGCAAACAGAGACCGATTAGATCATATTATATTATGGTTAATTTACGAATTCAGCAAAATTCTATCACATTTGTTCAATATAG
>CAKAJE020000620.1:0-45155 GCA_916610135.2 Macropis europaea | reverse complement strand
GAATTTCGCTGAATTCTTATATTAACCATAATATAAAATGATCTAATCGGGTCTCTGTTTGCCCTAGCCTAGAAGTTTAATAGTGCATTTTATTCGCCATTTCATGCGCTTTGGGATGCCGCTTAGCCTATTACGCTATCTGAAATAGGAGCGACGTAAGTTGAACAAATGTGATAGAATTTCGCTGAATTCTTACATTAACCAAATTAAGAAATGATCTACTCGGGCCTCTGATTGCCCTATTATAGAAGTTTAATAGTGCATTTTATTCGCCATTTCATGCGCTTTGAGATGCCGCCCAGCCCAATACGCTATCTGAACTAGGAGCGACGTAAATTGAACAAATGTGATAGAATCTTGCTGAATTCTTAAATTAAACATAAAATAAAATGATCTAATCGCGTCTCCGTTTGCCCTATCCTAGAAGTTTAATAGTGCATTTTACTCGCCATTCCACGCGCTTTAAGAAGCCGCCTAGCCCAGTACGCTATCTGATATAGGAGTGACGTAAATTGAACGAATGTGACAGAATTTTGCTGAATTCTTAAATTAACCATAATATAAAATGATCTAATCGGGTCTCTGTTCGCCCTACCCTAGAAGTTTAATTGTGTATTTTACTCGCCATTTCATGCGCTCTGAGATGCCGCTTAGCCTATTACGCTATCTGAAATAGGAGCGACGTAAATTGAACAAATGTGATAGAATTTCGCTGAATTGTTATATTAACCAAACTATAAAATGATCTAATCGGGCCTCTGATTGCCCTACCCTAGAAGTTTAATAGTCCATTTTACTCGTCATTTCATGCGCTTTCAGATGCCGCTTAGCCCAATACGCTATCTGAAATAGGAGCGATGTAAATTGAACAAATGTGATAGAATTACGCTGAATTCTTATATTAACCATAATATAAAATGATGTAATCGGGTCTCTGTTTGCCTTACCCTAGAAGTTTAATAGTGCATTTTACTCGCCATTTCATGCGCTCTGAGATGCCGCTTAGCCCAATACGCTATCTGTCATAGCAGCGACGTAAATTGAACAAATGTGATAGAATTTCCTTGAAATCTTATATTAAACAAAATATAAAATAATCTAATCGGGTCTCCGATTGCCCTATCATAGAAGTTTAGTAGTGCATTTCACTCGCCCTTCCACGCGCTTTAAGATGCCGTAGAGCCCAGTACGCTATCTGAAATAGGAGCGACGTAAGTTGAACAAATGTGATAGAATTACGCTGAATTCTTATATTAACCGTAATATAAAATGATCTAATCGGGTCTCTGTTTGCCTTACCCTAGAAGTTTAATAGTGCATTGTACTCGCCATTTCATGCGCTTTGAGATGCCGCGTAGCCCAATACGCTATCTGAAATAGGAGCAACGTAAATTGAACAAATGTGATAGAATTTCGCTGAATTCTAAAATTAACCATAATATAAAATGATCTAGTCGGGTCTCTGTTTGCCCTACCCTAGAAGTTTAAGAGTGAATTTTACTCGCTATTTCTTGCGCTTTGAGATGCCGCTTAGCCCAATACGCTATCTGAAATATGGGCGACGTAAATTGAACAAATGTGATAGAATTTCGCTGAATTCTCATATTAACATTAATGTAAAATGATCTAATCGAGTCTCTGTTCGCCCTACCCTAGAAGTTTAACAGGGCATTTCACTCGTCATTTCATGCGCTTTGAGATGCCGCTTAGCCCGATAAGCTATCTGAAATAGGAGCGACGTAAATTGAACAAATGTGATAGAATTTCGCTGAATTCTTATATTAACCAAAATATAAAATGATCTAATCGGGTCTCTGTTTGAATTATCCTAGAAGTTTGATAGTGCATTTCACTCGCCATTTCATGCGCTTTGAGATGCCGCTTAGCCCAATACGCTATCAGAAATAGGAGCGATGTAATTGAACAAATGTGATAGAATTTCGCTGAATTCTTATATTAACCAAAATATAAAATGATCTAATCGGGTCTCCGATTGCCCTATCATAGAAGTTTAATAGTGCATTTTAGTTGCCATTCCACGCGCATTAAGATGCCATCTAGCCCAGTACGCTATCTGAAATAGGAGCGACGTAAATTGTGCAAATGTGATAGAATTTCCCTGAATTCTTATATTAACCTTAATGTAAAATGATCTGATCGGGTCTCTGTTCGCCCTACCCTAGAAGTTTAATAGGGCATTTCACTCGTCATTTCATGCGCTTTGAGATGCCGCTTAGCCTGATAAGCTATCTGAAATAGGAGCGACGTAAATTGAACAAATGTGATAGAATTTCGCTGAATTCTTATATTAACCAAAATATCAAATGATCTGATCGGGTCTCTGTTTGCCCTACCCTAGAACTTTAATCGTGCATTTTACTCCTCATTTCATGCGCTTTGAGTTGCCGCTTAGCCCAATACGCTATCTGAAATAGGAGCGATATAAATTGAACAAATGTGGTAGAATTTCGCTGAATTCTTTTATTAACCATAATGTAAAATGATCTAATCGGGTCCCTGTTCGCCCTAGCCTAGAACTTTAATTGTGTATTTTATTCGCCATTTCAGACGCTTTGAGATGCCGCTTAGCCCAATACGCTATCTGAAATAGGAGCGACGTAAATTGAACAAATGTGATAGAATTTCGCTGAATTCTTATATTAACCAAAATATAAAATGATCTAATCAGGTCTCTGTTTGCCCTACCCTAGAAGTTTAATAGTGCATTTTACTCGCCATTTCATGCGCTTTGAGATACCGCTTAGCCCAATACGCTATCTGAGATAGGAGCGATATAAATTGAACAAATGTGATAGAATTTCGCTGAGTTCTTTTATTAACCATAATGTAAAATGATCTAATCGGGTCTCTGATTGCCCTATCATAGAAGTTTAGTGGTGCATTTTAGTCGCCATTTCATGCGCTTTGAGATGCCGCTTAGCACAATACGCTATCTGAGATAGGAGCGATATAAATTGAACAAATGTGATAGAATTTCGCTGAATTCTTTTATTAACCATAATGTAAAATGATCTAATCGGGTCTCTGTTCGCCCCTGCCTAGAACTTTAATAGTGTATTTTATTCGCCATTTCATACGCTTTGAGATGACGCTTAGCCCAATAAGCTATCTGAAATAGGAGCGACGTAAATTGAACAAATGTGATAGAATTTCGCTGAATTCTTATATTAACCAAAATATAAAATGATCTAATCGGGTCGCCGGTTGCCCTATCACAGAAGTTTAATAGTGCATTTTACTCGCCATTCCACGCGCTTTAAGGTGCCGGCTAGCCCAGTATGCTATCTGAAATAGGAACGACGTAAATTGAACAAATGTGATAGAATTTTGCTGAATTCTTAAATTAACCATAACATAAAATGATCTAATCGGGTCTCTGTTTGCCCCACCCTAGAAGTTTAATAGTGTATTTTACTCGCCATTTCATGCGCTTTGAGATGCCGCGTATCCCAATACGCTATCTGAAATAGGAGCTACGTAAGTTGAACAAATGTGATAGAATTTCGCTGAATTCTTATATTAACCAAATTATAAAATGATCTAATCTGGTCTCTGATTGCCTAATCATAGAAGTTTAATAGTGCATTTCCTCGCCATTCCACGCGCTTCAAGATGCCGCTTAGCCCATTACGCTATCTGAAATAGGAGCGATGTAAATTGAACAAATGTGATAGAATTTCTCTGAATTCTTATATTAACCATAATATAAAATGATCTAATCGGGTCTCTGTTTGCCCTAGCCTAGAAGTTTAATAGTGCATTTTATTCGCCATTTCATGCGCTTTGGGATGCCGCTTAGCCTATTACGCTATCTGAAATAGGAGCGACGTAAGTTGAACAAATGTGATAGAATTTCGCTGAATTCTTACATTAACCAAATTATGAAATGATCTACTCGGGCCTCTGATTGCCCTATTATAGAAGTTTAATAGTGCATTTTATTCGCCATTTCATGCGCTTTGAGATGCCGCCCAGCCCAATACGCTATCTGAACTAGGAGCGACGTAAATTGAACAAATGTGATAGAATCTTGCTGAATTCTTAAATTAAACATAAAATAAAATGATCTAATCGCGTCTCCGTTTGCCCTATCCTAGAAGTTTAATAGTGCATTTTACTCGCCATTCCACGCGCTTTAAGAAGCCGCCTAGCCCAGTACGCTATCTGATATAGGAGCGACGTAAATTGAACGAATGTGACAGAATTTTGCTGAATTCTTAAATTAACCATAATATAAAATGATCTAATCGGGTCTCTGATTGCCCACCCTAGAAGTTTAATAGTGTATTTTACTCGCCATTTCATGCGCTTTGAGATGCCGCGTATCCCAATACGCTATCTGAAATAGGAGCGACGTAAGTTGAACAAATGTGATAGAATTTCGCTGAATTCTTTTATTAACCATTATGTAAAATGATCTAATCGGGTCTCTGTTCGCCCTAGCCTACAAGTTTAATAGTGAATTTCACTCGCCATTTCATGCGCTTTGAGATGCCGCTTAGCCCAATACGCTATCAGATATAGGAGCGATGTAAATTGAACAAATGTGATAGAATTTCGCTGAATTCTTTTATTAACCATAATGTAAAATGATCTAATCGGCTTTCTGATCGCCCTAGCCTAGGAGTTTAATAGTGCATTGTACTCGGCATTTCATGCGCTTTGAGATGCCGCTTAGCCCAATATGCTATCTGAAATAGGAGCGACGTAAATTGAACAAATGTGATAGAATTTCCCTGAATTCTTATATTAACCTTAATGTAAAATGATCTGATCGGGTCTCTGTTCGCCCTACCCTAGAAGTTTAATAGTGCATTTTTCTCGTCATTTCATGCGCTTTGAGATGCCGCCTAGCCCAATACGCTATCAGAAATAGGAGCGACGTAAATTGAACAAATGTGATAGAATTTCGCTGAATTCTTTTATTAACCATAATGTAAAATGATCTAATCGGGTCTCTGTTTGCCCTAGCCTACAAGTTTAATAGTGCATTTTATTCGCCATTTCATGCGCTTTGGGATGCCGCTTAGCCTATTACGCTATCTGAAATAGGAGCGACGTAAGTTGAACAAATGTGATAGAATTTCGCTGAATTCTTATATTAACCAAATTATAAACTGATCTAATCGGGCCTCTGATTGCCCTATCATAGAAGTTTAATAGTGCATTTTATTCGCCATTTCATGCGCTTTGAGATGCCGCCTAGCGCAATACGCTATCTGAAATAGGAGCGACGTAAATTGAACGAATGTGACAGAATTTTGCTGAATTCTTAAATTAACCATAATATAAAATGATCTAACCGGGCCTCTGATTGCCCTATCATAGAAGTTTAATAGTGCATTTTATTCGCAATTTCATGCGCTTTGAGATGCCCCCTAGCCCAATACGCTATCTGAAATAGGAGCGACGTAAGTTGAACAAATGTGACAGAATTACGCTGAATTCTTATATTAACCGTAATATAAAATGATCTAATCGGGTCTCTGATTGCCCTATCATAGAATTATAATCGTGCATTTTACTCGCCATTCCACGCGCTTTAAGTTTCCGCCTAGCCCAGTACGCTATCTGAAATAGGAGCTACGTAAGTTGAACAAATGTGACAGAATTACGCTGAATTCCTATATTAACCGTAATATAAAATGATCTAATCGGGTCTCTGATTGCCCTATCATAGAAGTTTAATAGTGCATTTTACTCGCCAATCCACGCGCTTTAAGATGCCGCCTAGCCCAGTATGCTATCTGAAATAAGAACGGCGTAAATTGAACAAATGTGATAGGATTTTGCTGAATTCTTAAATTAACCATAATATGAAATGATCTAATCGGGTATCTGTTTGCCCTACCCTAGAAGTTTAATAGTGCATTTTACTCGTCATTTCATGCGCTTTGAGATGCCGCTTAGCCCAATACGCTATCTGAAATGGGAGCGATGTAAATTGAACAAACGTGATAGAGTTTCACTGAATTCTTTTATTAACGATAATGTTAAATGATCTAATCGGGTCTCTGTTCGCCCTAGCGTAGAAGCTTAATCGTGCATTTTATTCGTCATCTCATGCGCTTTGAGATGCCGCTTAGCCCAGTACGCTATCTGAAATAGGAGCGACGTAAATTGAACAAATCTGATAGAATTTTGCCGAATTCTTAAATTAACCATAATATAAAATGATGTAATCGGGTCTCTGTTCGCCCTACCCAAGAAGTTTAATAGTGCATTTCTCTCGCCATTTCATGCGCTTTGAGATGCCGCTTAGCCCAATACGCTATCTGAAATAGGAGCGACGTAAATTGAACAAATGTGATAGAATTTCGCTGAATTCTTATATTAACCAAAATATAAAATGATGTAATCGGGTCTCTGTTTGCCCTACCGTAGAAGTTTAATAGTGCATTTTACTCGCCATTTCTTGCGCTTTGAGATGCCGCTTAGCCCAATAAGCTATCTGAAATAGGAGCGACGTAAATTGAACGAATGTGATAGAATTACGCTGAATTCTTATATTAACCATAATATAAAATGATCTAATCGGGTCTCTGTTTGCCCTACCCTAGGAGTTTAATAGGGCATTTTACTCGCCATTTCATGCGCTTTGAGATGCCGCTTAGCCCAATACGCTATCTGAAATATGAGCGACACGAATTGAACAAATGTGATAGAATTTCCCTGAAATCTTGTATTAAACAAAATATAAAATGATCAAATCGCGTCTCTGATTGCCCTATCATACAAGTTTAATAGTGCATTTTACTCGCCATTCCGAGCGCTTTAAGATGCCGCATAGCCCAATACGTTATCTGAAATAGGAGCGACGTAAATTGAACAAATGTGATAGAATTTCGCTGAATTCTTAAATTAACTATAATGTAAAACGATCTAATCGGCTCTCTTCGCCCTATCATAGAAGATTAATAGTGCATTTTACTCGCCACTCCACGCGCTTTAGGATGCCGCCTAGGCCAGTACGCTATCCGAAATAGGAGCGACGTAAACTGAACAAATGTGATAGAATTTTGCTGAATTCTTAAATTAACCATAATATAAAATGATCTAATCGGGTCTCTGATTGCCTTATCCTAGAAGTTTAGTATTGCATTTACTCGCCATTTCATGCGCTTTGAGATGCCGCTTAGCCCAATACGCTATCTGAAATAGGAGCGACGTAAATTGAACAAATGTGATAGAATTTCGCTGAATTCTTATATTAACAAAAATATAAAATGATCTAATCGGGTCTCTGTTTGCCTTATCCTAGAAGTTTAATAGTGCATTTTATTCGCCATTGCATGCGCTTTGAGATGCCGCTTAGCCGAATACGCTATCTGAAATAGGAGCGACGTAAATTGAACAAATGTGATAGAATTTCCCTGAAATCTTATATTAAACAAAATATAAAATGATTTAGTCGGGTCTCTGATCGCCCTATCATGAAAGGTTAATAGTGCATTCTACTCGCCATTCCACGCGCTTTAAGATGCAGCCTAGCCCAATACGCTATCTGAAATAGGAACGACGTAAATCGAACAAATGTGATAGAATTTCGCTGAATTCTTAAATTAACCATAATATAAAATGATCTAATCGGGTCCCTGTTTGCCCTACCCTAGAAGTTGAATAGTGCATTACACTCGTCATTTCATGCGCTTTGAGATGCCGCTTAGCCCAATACGCTATCTGAAATATGAGCGACACGAATTGAACAAATGTGATAGAATTTCCCTGAAATCTTGTATTAAACAAAATATAAAATGATCTAAACGCGTCTCTGATTGCCCTATCATACAAGTTTAATAGTGCATTTTACTCGCCACTCCACGCGCTTTAGGATGCCGCCTAGCCCAGTACGCTATCCGAAATAGGAGCGACGTAAATTGAACAAATGTGATAGAATTTTGCTGAATTCTTAAATTAACCATCATATAAAATGATCTAATCGGGTATCTGTTTGCCTTATCCTAGAAGTTTAATAGTGCATTATACTCGCCATTTCATGCGCTTCGAGATGCCGCTTAGCTCAATACGCTATCTGAAATAGGAGCGACGTAAATTGAACAAATGTGATAGAATTTCCCTGAAATCTTATATTAAACAAAATATAAAATGATTTAGTCGGGTCTCTGATCGCCCTATCATGAAAGGTTAATAGTGCATTCTACTCGCCATTCCACGCGCTTTAAGATGCCGCCTAGCCCAATACGCTATCTGAAATAGGAACGACGTAAATCGAACAAATGTGATAGAATTTCGCTGAATTCTTAAATTAACCATAATATAAAATGATCTAATCGGGTCCCTGTTTGCCCTACCCTAGAAGTTGAATAGTGCATTACACTCGTCATTTCATGCGCTTTGAGATGCCGCTTAGCCCAATACGCTATCTGAAATATGAGCGACACGAATTGAACAAATGTGATAGAATTTCCCTGAAATCTTGTATTAAACAAAATATAAAATGATCTAAACGCGTCTCTGATTGCCCTATCATACAAGTTTAATAGTGCATTTTACTCGCCACTCCACGCGCTTTAGGATGCCGCCTAGCCCAGTACGCTATCCGAAATAGGAGCGACGTAAATTGAACAAATGTGATAGAATTTTGCTGAATTCTTAAATTAACCATCATATAAAATGATCTAATCGGGTATCTGTTTGCCTTATCCTAGAAGTTTAATAGTGCATTATACTCGCCATTTCATGCGCTTCGAGATGCCGCTTAGCTCAATACGCTATCTGAAATAGGAGCGACGAAAGTTGAACAAATGTGATAGAATTTCGCTGAATTATTTTATTAACCAGAATGTAAAATAATCTAATCTGGTCTCTGTTCGCCCTAGCATAGAAGTCTTATAGTGCATTTCACTCGCCATTTCATGCGCTTTGAGAGGCCGCTTAGCCCAATACGCTATCTGAAATAGGAGCGACCTAAATTGTACGAATGTGATAGAATTTCACTGAATTCTTATATTAACCAAAATATAAAATGATCTAATCGGGTCTCTGATTGCCCTAGCATAGAAGTTTAATAGTGCATTTTACTCGCCATTCCGAGCGCGTTAAGATGCCGCATAACCCAATACGCCATCTGAAATAGGAGCGACGTAAATTGAACAAATGTGATAGAATTTCGCTGAATTCTTAAACTAACTATAATATAAAATGATCTAATCGGGTCACTGATTGCCCTATCATAGAAGTTTAATAGTGCGTTTTACTCGCCATTCCACGCGCTTTAAGTTGCCGCCTAGCCCAGTACGCTATCTGAAATAGGAGCGACGTAAATTGAACAAATGTGATAGAATTGTGCTGAATTCTTAAATAAACCATCACATAAAATGATCTAATCGGGTCTCTGTTTGCCCTACCCTAGAAGTTTAATAGTGCATTTTACTCGTCATTTCATGCGCTTTGAGATGCCGCTTTGCCCAATACGCTATCTGAATTAGGAGCGACGTAAATTGAACAAATGTGATAGAATTTCCTTGAAATCTTATATGAAACAGAATATAAAACGATCTAATCGGGTCTCTGATTCCCCTATCATAGAAGATTAATAGTGCATTTTACTCGCCACTCCACGCGCTTTAGGATGCCGCCTAGCCCAGTACGCTATCTGAAATAGGAGCGACGTAAGATGAACAAATGTGATAGAATTTTGCTGAATTCTTAAATTAACCATAATATAAAATGATCTAATCGGGTCTCCCTTTGCCCTACCCTAGAAGTTTAATAGTGCATTTCACTCGTCACTTTATGCGCTTTGAGATGCCGCTAAGCCCAATAAGCTATCCGAAATAGGAGCGACGTAAATTGAACAAATGTGATAGAATTTCGCAGAATTCTTTTGTTAACCAAAATATAAAATGATCTAATCTGGTCTCTGTTCGCCATAGCCTAGAAGTTTAATAGTGCATTTTGTTCGCCATTTCATGCGCTTTGTGATGCCGCTTACCCCAATACGCTATCTGAAATAGGAGCGACGTAAATTGGACAAATGTGATGGAATTTCCCTGAAATCTTATATTAAACAAAATATAAAATGATCTACTCGGGTCTCTGATTGCCCTATCATAGAAGATTAGTAGAGCATTTTACTCGCCATTCCACGCGCTTTAAGATACCGCCTAGCCCAGTACGCTATCTGAAATAGAAGCGACGTAAGTTGAACAAATGTGATAGAATTTCCGTGACTTCTTATATTAACCTTAATGTAAAATGATCTAATCGGGTCTCTGTTCGCCCTAGCCTAGAAGTTTAATAGTGCATTTCACTCGCCACTTCATGCGCTTTGAGATGCCGCTAAGCACAATAAGTTATCTGTAATAGGAGCGACGTAAATTGAACTAATGTGATAGAATTTTGCTGAATTCTTAAATTAACCATAATATAAAATGATCTAATCGGTTCACTGTTTGCCCTACCGTAGAAGTTTAATAGTGCATTTTACTCGCCATTGCATGTGCTTTGAGATGCCGCTAAGCCCAATAAGCTATCTGTAATAGGAGCGACGTAAATTTTACAAAAGTGATAGAATTTCGTTGAATTCTTATATTAACCAAAATATAAAATGATCTAATCGGGTCTCTGATTGCCCTATCATAGAAGTTTAATAGTGCATTTTACTCGCCATTCCACGCGCTTTAAGATGCCGCCTAGCCCAGTACGCTATCTGAAATAGGAGCGACGTAACCTGAACAAATGTGATAGAATCACGCTGCATTCTTATATTAACCGTAATATAAAATGATCTAATCGGGTCTCTGTTTGCCTTATCCTAGAAGTATAATAGTGCATTATACTCGCCATTTCATGCGCTTTTAGATGCCGCTTAGCCCAGGACGCTATCAGAAATAGGAACGACGTAAATTGAACAAATGTGAGAGAATTTTGCTGAATTCTTAAATTAACCATAATATAAAATGATCTAATCGGGTCCCTGTTTGCCCTACCCTAGAAGTTTGATAGTGCATTTCACTCGTCATTTCATGCGCTTTGAGATGCCGCTTAGCCCAATACGCTATCTGAAATAGGAGAGACGTAAATTGAACAAATGTGATAGAATTTCGCTGAATTCTTATATTAACCAAAATATAAAATGATCTGATCTGGTCTCTGTTCGCCATAGCCTAGAAGTTTAATAGTGCATTTTGTTCGCCATTTCATGCGCTTTGTGATGCCGCTTAGCCCAATACGCTATCTGAAATCGGAGCGACGTAAATTGGACAAATGTGATAGAATTACGCTGAATTCTTATATTAATCGTAATATAAAATGATCTAATCGGGTCTCTGTTTGCCCTACCCTAGAAGTTTAATAGTGAATTTTATACGCCATTTCATGCGCTTTGAGATGCCGCATAGCCTAATACGCTATCTGAAATAGGAGCGACGTAAATTGAACAAATGTGATAGAATTTCCGTGAATTCTTATATTAACCTTAATGTAAAATGATGTAATCGCGTCTCTGTTCGCCCTAGCCTAGAAGTTTAATAGTGCATTTTAGTCGCCATTTCATGCGCTTTGAGATCCCGCTTAGCCCAATACGCTATCTGAAATAGGAGCGACGTAAATTGATCAAGTGTGATAGAATTTCCCTGAAATCTTATATTAATCAAAATATAAAATGATCTAATCGGGTCTCTGTTCGCCCTACCATAGAAGTCTAATGGTGCGTTTCACTCGCCATTTCAGGCGCTTTGTGATGCCGCTTAGCCCAATACGCTATCTGAAATAGGAGCGACGTAAGTTGAACAAATGTGATAGAATTACGCTGAATTCTTATATTAACCGTAATATAAAATGATCTAATCGGGTCTCTGTTTGCCTTATCCTAGAAGTTTAATAGCGCATTTTACTCGTCACTTCATGCGCTTTGAGATGCCGCTTAGCCCAATACGCTGTCTGGAATAGGAGCGACGTAAATTGAACAAATGTGATAGAATTCCCGTGAATTCTTATATTAACCTTAATGTAAAATGATGCAATCGGGTCTCTGTTCGCCCTACCATAGAAGTCTAATAGTGCGTTTCACTCGCCATTTCATGCGCTTTGAGATGCCGCTTAGCCCAATACGCTGTCTGAAATAGGAGCGACGTAAGTTGAACAAATGTGATAGAATTACGCTGAATTCTTTTATTAACCATAATGTAAAATGATCTGATCGGGTCTCTGTTCGCCCTAGCCTAGAAGTTTAATAGTGCATTTTATTCGCCACTTCATGCGCTTTGAGATGCCGCTTAGCCGAATACGCTATCTGAAATAGGAGCGACGCAAATTAAACAAATGTGATACTATTTCCCTGAAATCTTATATTAAACAAAATATAAAATGATCTAATCGGGTCTCTGATTGCACTATCATAGAAGTTTAGTAATGCATTTTACTCGCCATTCCACGCGCTTCAAGATGCCGCCTAGCCCAGTACGCTATCTGAAATAGGAGCGACGTAAGTTGAACAAATGAGATAGAATTTTGTTGAATTCTTAAATTAACCATAATATAAAATGATCTAATCGGGTCTCTGTTTGCCCTACGCTAGAAGTTTAATAGTGCATTATACTCGTCATTTCATGCGGATTGAGATGCCGCTAAGCCCAATAAGCTGTCTGAAATAGGAGCGACGTAAATTGAACAAATGTGATAGAATTTCGCAGAATTCTTATATTAACCAAAATATAAAATGATCTAATCGAGTCTCTGTTCGCCCTAGCCTAGTTGTTTAATAGTGCATTTATTCGCCATTTTATGCGCTTTGAGATGCCGCTTAGCCGAATACGCTATCTGAAATAGGAGCGACGTAAATTGAACAAATGTGATAGAATTTCCCTGAAATCTTATATTAAACAAAATATAAAATGATTTAGTCGGGTCTCTGATCGCCCTATCATGAAAGGTTAATAGTGCATTCTACTCGCCATTCCACGCGCTTTAAGATGCCGCCTAGCCCAATACGCTATCTGAAATAGGAACGACGTAAATCGAACAAATGTGATAGAATTTCGCTGAATTCTTAAATTAACCATAATATAAAATGATCTAATCGGGTCCCTGTTTGCCCTACCCTAGAAGTTGAATAGTGCATTACACTCGTCATTTCATGCGCTTTGAGATGCCGCTTAGCCCAATACGCTATCTGAAATATGAGCGACACGAATTGAACAAATGTGATAGAATTTCCCTGAAATCTTGTATTAAACAAAATATAAAATGATCTAAACGCGTCTCTGATTGCCCTACCATACAAGTTTAATAGTGCATTTTACTCGCCACTCCACGCGCTTTAGGATGCCGCCTAGCCCAGTACGCTATCCGAAATAGGAGCGACGTAAATTGAACAAATGTGATAGAATTTTGCTGAATTCTTAAATTAACCATCATATAAAATGATCTAATCGGGTATCTGTTTGCCTTATCCTAGAAGTTTAATAGTGCATTATACTCTCCATTTCATGCGCTTCGAGATGCCGCTTAGCTCAATACGCTATCTGAAATAGGAGCGACGAAAGTTGAACAAATGTGATAGAATTTCGCTGAATTATTTTATTAACCAGAATGTAAAATAATCTAATCTGGTCTCTGTTCGCCCTACCATAGAAGTCTTATAGTGCATTTCACTCGCCATTTCATGCGCTTTGAGATGCCGCTTAGCCCAATACGCTATCTGAAATAGGAGCGACCTAAATTGTACGAATGTGATAGAATTTCACTGAATTCTTATATTAACCAAAATATAAAATGATCTAATCGGGTCTCTGATTGCCCTAGCATAGAAGTTTAATAGTGCATTTTACTCGCCATTCCGAGCGCGTTAAGATGCCGCATAACCCAATACGCCATCTGAAATAGGAGCGACGTAAATTGAACAAATGTGATAGAATTTCGCTGAATTCTTAAACTAACTATAATATAAAATGATCTAATCGGGTCACTGATTGCCCTATCATAGAAGTTTAATAGTGCGTTTTACTCGCCATTCCACGCGCTTTAAGTTGCCGCCTAGCCCAGTACGCTATCTGAAATAGGAGCGACGTAAATTGAACAAATGTGATAGAATTGTGCTGAATTCTTAAATAAACCATCACATAAAATGATCTAATCGGGTCTCTGTTTGCCCTACCCTAGAAGTTTAATAGTGCATTTTACTCGTCATTTCATGCGCTTTGAGATGCCGCTTTGCCCAATACGCTATCTGAATTAGGAGCGACGTAAATTGAACAAATGTGATAGAATTTCCTTGAAATCTTATATGAAACAGAATATAAAACGATCTAATCGGGTCTCTGATTCCCCTATCATAGAAGATTAATAGTGCATTTTACTCGCCACTCCACGCGCTTTAGGATGCCGCCTAGCCCAGTACGCTATCTGAAATAGGAGCGACGTAAGATGAACAAATGTGATAGAATTTTGCTGAATTCTTAAATTAACCATAATATAAAATGATCTAATCGGGTCTCCCTTTGCCCTACCCTAGAAGTTTAATAGTGCATTTCACTCGTCACTTTATGCGCTTTGAGATGCCGCTAAGCCCAATAAGCTATCCGAAATAGGAGCGACGTAAATTGAACAAATGTGATAGAATTTCGCAGAATTCTTTTGTTAACCAAAATATAAAATGATCTAATCTGGTCTCTGTTCGCCATAGCCTAGAAGTTTAATAGTGCATTTTGTTCGCCATTTCATGCGCTTTGTGATGCCGCTTACCCCAATACGCTATCTGAAATAGGAGCGACGTAAATTGGACAAATGTGATGGAATTTCCCTGAAATCTTATATTAAACAAAATATAAAATGATCTACTCGGGTCTCTGATTGCCCTATCATAGAAGATTAGTAGAGCATTTTACTCGCCATTCCACGCGCTTTAAGATACCGCCTAGCCCAGTACGCTATCTGAAATAGAAGCGACGTAAGTTGAACAAATGTGATAGAATTTCCGTGACTTCTTATATTAACCTTAATGTAAAATGATCTAATCGGGTCTCTGTTCGCCCTAGCCTAGAAGTTTAATAGTGCATTTCACTCGCCACTTCATGCGCTTTGAGATGCCGCTAAGCACAATAAGTTATCTGTAATAGGAGCGACGTAAATTGAACAAATGTGATAGAATTTTGCTGAATTCTTAAATTAACCATAATATAAAATGATCTAATCGGTTCACTGTTTGCCCTACCGTAGAAGTTTAATAGTGCATTTTACTCGCCATTGCATGTGCTTTGAGATGCCGCTAAGCCCAATAAGCTATCTGTAATAGGAGCGACGTAAATTTTACAAAAGTGATAGAATTTCGTTGAATTCTTATATTAACCAAAATATAAAATGATCTAATCGGGTCTCTGATTGCCCTATCATAGAAGTTTAATAGTGCATTTTACTCGCCATTCCACGCGCTTTAAGATGCCGCCTAGCCCAGTACGCTATCTGAAATAGGAGCGACGTAACTTGAACAAATGTGATAGAATCACGCTGCATTCTTATATTAACCGTAATATAAAATGATCTAATCGGGTCTCTGTTTGCCTTATCCTAGAAGTATAATAGTGCATTATACTCGCCATTTCATGCGCTTTTAGATGCCGCTTAGCCCAGGACGCTATCAGAAATAGGAACGACGTAAATTGAACAAATGTGAGAGAATTTTGCTGAATTCTTAAATTAACCATAATATAAAATGATCTAATCGGGTCCCTGTTTGCCCTACCCTAGAAGTTTGATAGTGCATTTCACTCGTCATTTCATGCGCTTTGAGATGCCGCTTAGCCCAATACGCTATCTGAAATAGGAGAGACGTAAATTGAACAAATGTGATAGAATTTCGCTGAATTCTTATATTAACCAAAATATAAAATGATCTGATCTGGTCTCTGTTCGCCATAGCCTAGAAGTTTAATAGTGCATTTTGTTCGCCATTTCATGCGCTTTGTGATGCCGCTTAGCCCAATACGCTATCTGAAATCGGAGCGACGTAAATTGGACAAATGTGATAGAATTACGCTGAATTCTTATATTAATCGTAATATAAAATGATCTAATCGGGTCTCTGTTTGCCCTACCCTAGAAGTTTAATAGTGAATTTTATACGCCATTTCATGCGCTTTGAGATGCCGCATAGCCTAATACGCTATCTGAAATAGGAGCGACGTCAGTTGAACAAATGTGATAGAATTTCGCAGAATTCTTATATTAACCAAAATATAAAATGATCTAATCGAGTCTCTGTTCGCCCTAGCCTAGTTGTTTAATAGTGCATTTATTCGCCATTTTATGCGCTTTGAGATGCCGCTTAGCCGAATACGCTATCTGAAATAGGAGCGACGTAAATTGAACAGATATGATAGAATCTCCCTGAAATCTTATATTAACCATAATATAAAATGATCTAATCGGGTCTCTGTTCGCCCTAGCCTAGTAGTTTAATAGTGCATTTTATTCGCCATTTTATGCGCTTTGAGATGCCGCTTAGCCGAATACGCTATCTGAAATAGGAGCGACGTAAATTGAACAGATGTGATAGAATCTCCCTGAAATCTTATATTAACCTTAATGTAAAATGATCTAATCGGGTCTCTGTTCGCCCTACCATAGAAGTCTAATAGTGCATTTCACTCGCCATTTCATGCGCTTTGAGATGCCGCTTAGCCCAATACGCTATCTGAAATAGGAGCGACGTCAGTTGAACAAATGTGATAGAATTTCGCTGAATTCTTTTATTAACCATAATGTAAAATGATCTGATCGGGTCTCTGTTCGCCCTAGCCTAGAAGTTTAATAGTGCATTTTATTCGCCATTTCATGCGCTTTGAGATGCCGCTTAGCCGAATACGCTATCTGAAATAGGAGCGACGTAAATTGAACAAATGTGATAGAATTTCCCTGAAATCTTATATTAATCAAAATATAAAATGATCTAATCGGGTCTCTGATTGCCCTATCATAGATGATTAGTAGTGCATTTTACTCGCCATTCCACGCGCTTTAAGATGCCGCCTAGCCCAGTACGCTATCTGAAATAGGAGCGACGTAAGTTGAACAAATGTGATAGAATTACGCTGAATTCTTACGTTAACCATAATGTAAAATGATCTAATCGGGTCTCTGTTTGCACTACCCTAGAAGTTTAATAGTGCATTTCACTCGCCACTTCATGCGCTTTGAGATGCCGCCAAGCACAATAAGTTATCTGTAATAGGAGCGACGTAAATTGAACAAATGTGATAGAATTTCGCTGAATTCTTAAATTAACCATACTATAAAATGATCTCATCGGGTCTCTGTTTGGCCTACCCTAGAAGTTTAATAGTGCATTTTACTCGCCATTTCATGCGCTTTCAGATGCCGCATAGCCCAATACGCTGTCTGAAATAGGAGCGACGTAAATTGAACAAATGTGATAGAATTTCGCTGAATTCTTATATTAACAAAAATATAAAATGATCTAATCGGGTCTCTGTTTGCCTTATCCTAGAAGTTTAGTATTGCATTTTACTCGCCATTTCATGCACTTTGAGATGCCGCTTAGCCCAATACGCTATCTGAAATAGGAGCGACGTAAATTGAACAAATGTGATAGAATTTCGCTGAATTCTTAAATTAACTATAATATAAAATGATCTAATCGGGTCACTGATTGCCCTATCATAGAAGTTTAATAGTGCGTTTTACTCGCCATTCCACGCGCTTTAAGTTGCCGCCTAGCCCAGTACGCTATCTGAAATAGGAGCGACGTAAATTGAACAAATGTGATAGAATTGTGCTGAATTCTTAAATAAACCATCACATAAAATGATCTAATCGGGTCTCTGTTTGCCCTACCCTAGAAGTTTAATAGTGCATTTTACTCGTCATTTCATGCGCTTTGAGATGCCGCTTTGCCCAATACGCTATCTGAATTAGGAGCGACGTAAATTGAACAAATGTGATAGAATTTCCTTGAAATCTTATATGAAACAGAATATAAAACGATCTAATCGGGTCTCTGATTGCCCTATCATAGAAGATTAATAGTGCATTTTACTCGCCACTCCACGCGCTTTAGGATGCCGCCTAGCCCAGTACGCTATCTGAAATAGGAGCGACGTAAGCTGAACAAATGTGATAGAATTTTGCTGAATTCTTAAATTAACCATAATATAAAATGATCTAATCGGGTCTCTCTTTGCCCTACCCTAGAAGTTTAATAGTGCATTTCACTCGTCACTTTATGCGCTTTGAGATGCCGCTAAGCACAATAAGTTATCTGTAATAGGAGCGACGTAAATTGAACAAATGTGATAGAATTTTGCTGAATTCTTAAATTAACCATAATATAAAATGGTCTAATCGGGTCTCTGTTTGCCCTACCCTAGAAGTGTAATAGTGCATTTCACTCGTCATTTCATGCGCTTTGAGATGCCGCTAAGCCCAATAAGCTATATGTAATAGGAGCGACGTAAATTGAACAAATGTGATAGAATTTCGTTGAATTCTTATATTAACCAAAATATAAATGATCTAATCGGGTCTCTGATTGCCCTATCATAGAAGTTTAATAGTGCATTTTACTCGCCATTCCACGCGCTTTAAGATGCCGCATGGCCCAGCACGCTATCTGAAACAGGAGCGACGTAAATTGAACAAATGTGATAGAATTTTGCTGACATCTTAAATTAACCATAATATAAAATGATCTAATCGGGTCTCTGTTTACCCTACCCTAGAAGTTTAATAGTGCATTTTACTCGTCACTTCATGCGCCTTCAGATGCCGCTTAGCCCAATAAGCTATCTGAAATAGGAGCGACGTAAATTGAACAAATGTGATAAAATTTCGCAGAATCCTTATGTTAACCAAAATATAAAATGATCTAATCTGGTCTCTGTTCGCCCTAGCCTAGAAGTTTAATAGTGCATTTTGTTCGCCATTTCATGCGCTTTGTGATGCCGCTTAGCCCAATACGCTATCTGTAATAGGAGCGACGTAAATTGAACAAATGTGATAGAATTTCCCTGAAATCTTATATTAAACAAAATATAAAATGATCTAATCGGGTCTCTGATTGCTCTATCATAGAAGTTTAGTAGTGCATTTTACTCGACCTTCCACGCGCTTTAAGATGCCGCCTAGCCCAGTACGCTATCTGAAATAGGAGCGACGTAAATTGAACAAATGTGATAGAATTTCCGTGAATTCTTATATTAACCTTAATGTAAAATGATGTAATCGGGTCTCTGTTCGCCCTAGCCTAGAAGTTTAATAGTGCATTTTAGTCGCCATTTCATGCGCTTTGAGATCCCGCTTATCCCAATACGCTATCTGAAATAGGAGCGACGTAAATTGAACAAGTGTGATAGAATTTCCCTGAAATCTTATATTAATCAAAATATAAAATGATCTAATCGGGTCTCTGATTGCCCTATCATAGATGATTAGTAGTGCATTTTACTCGCCATTCCACGCGCTTTAAGATGCCGCCTAGCCCAGTACGCTATCTGAAATAGGAGCGACGTAAGTTGAACAAATGTGATAGAATTACGCTGAATTCTTACGTTAACCATAATGTAAAATGATCTGATCGGGTCTCTGTTTGCACTACCCTAGAAGGTTAATAGTGCATTTCACTCGCCACTTCATGCGCTTTGAGATGCCGCCAAGCACAATAAGTTATCTGTAATAGGAGCGACGTAAATTGAACAAATGTGATAGAATTTCGCTGAATTCTTAAATTAACCATACTATAAAATGATCTCATCGGGTCTCTGTTTGGCCTACCCTAGAAGTTTAATAGTGCATTTTACTCGCCATTTCATGCGCTTTCAGATGCCGCATAGCCCAATACGCTGTCTGAAATAGGAGCGACGTAAATTGAACAAATGTGATAGAATTTCCGTGAGTCCTTATATTAACCTTAATGTAAAATTATCTAATCGGGTCTCTGTTCGCCCTACCATAGAAGTTTAATAGTGCATTTTACTCTCCATTTCATGCGCTTTGAGATGCCGCATTGCCCAATACGCTATCTGAAATAGGAGCGACGTAACTTGAACAAATGTGATAGAATTACGCTGAATTCTTATATTAACCGTAATATAAAATGATCTAATCGGGTCTCTGTTTGCCTTATCCTAGAAGTTTAATAGCGCATTTTACTCGCCATTTCATGCGCTGTGAGATGCCGCTTAGCCCAATACGCTATCTGGAATAGGAGCGACGTAAATTGAACAAATGTGATAGAATTCCCGTGAATTCTTATATTAACCTTAATGTAAAATGATCCAATCGGGTCTCTGTTCGCCCTACCATAGAAGTCTAATAGTGCATTTCACTCGCCATTTCATGCGCTTTGAGATGCCGCTTAGCCCAATACGCTATCTGAAATAGGAGCGACGTAAGTTGAACAAATGTGATAGAATTACGCTGAATTCTTTTATTAACCATAATGTAAAATGATCTGCTCGGGTCTCTGTTCGCCCTAGCCTAGAAGTTTAATAGTGCATTTTATTCGCCATTTCATGCGCTTTGAGATGCCGCTTAGCCCAATACGCTATCTGAAATTGGAGCGACGTAAATTGAACAAATGTGATAGAATTTCACTGAATTCTTAAATTAACCATAATATAAAATGATCTAATCGGGTCTCTGATTGCCCTATCATAGAATTTTTATAGTGCATTTTACTCGCCGTTCCACGCGCTTTAAGATGCCGCCTAGCCCAGTACGCTATCTGAAATAGGAGCGATGTAAATTGAGCAAATGTGATAGAATTTTGCTGAATTCTTAAATTAACCATAATATAAAATGATCTAATCGGGTCTCTGTTTGCCCTACCCTAGAAGTTTAATAGTGCATTTCACTCGTCATTTCATGCGCTTTGAGATGCCGCTGAGCCCAATAAGCTATCTGTAATAGGAGCGACGTAAATTTTACAAATGTGATAGAATTTCGTTGAATTCTTATATTAACCAAAATATAAAATGATCTAATCGGGTCTCTGATTGCCCTATCATAGAAGTTTAATAGTGCATTTCACTCGCCATTCCACGCGCTTTAAGATGCCGCCTAGCCCAGTACGCTATCTGATATAGGAGCGACGTAAGTTGAACAAATGTGATAGAATCACGCTGCATTCTTATATTAACCGTAATATAAAATGATCTAATCGGGTCTCTGTTTGCCTTATCCTAGAAGTATAATAGTGCATTATACTCGCCATTCCATGCGCTTTTAGACGCCGCTTAGCCCAGGACGCTATCTGAAATAGGAACGACGTAAATTGAACAAATGTGAGAGAATTTTGCTGAATTCTTAAATTAACCATAATATAAAATGACCTAATCGGGTCTCTGTTTGCCCTACCCTAGAAGTTTAATAGTGCATTTCACTCGTCATTTCATGCGCCTTGAGATGCCGCTAAGCCCAATAAGCTATCTGAAATAGGAGCGACGTAAATTGAACAAATGTGATAGAATTTCGCAGAATTCTTATATTAACCAAAATATAAAATGATCTAATCGGGCCTCTGTTCGCCCTAGCCTAGTTGTTTAATAGTGCATTTATTCGCCATTTTATGCGCTTTGAGATGCCGCTTAGCCGAATACGCTATCTGAAATAGGAGCGACGTAAATTGAACAGATGTGATAGAATCTCCCTGAAATCTTATATTAACCTTAATGTAAAATGATCTAATCGGGTCTCTGTTCGCCCTACCCTAGAAGTTTAATAGTGCATTTCACTCGTCATTTCTTGCGCTTTGAGATGCCGCTTTGCCCAATACGCTATCTGAAATAGGAGCGACGTAAATTGAACGAATGTGATAGAATTTCGCTCAATCCTTAAATTAACCATAATATAAAATGATCTAATCGGGTCTCTGTTTGCCCTACCCTAGAACTTTAATAGTGCATTTTACTCGTCATTTCATGCGCTTTGAGATGCCGCTTAGCCCAGTGCGCTATCTGAAATAGGAGCGACGTAACTTGAACAAATGTGATAGAATTACGCTGAATTCTTATATTAACCGTAATATAAAATGATCTAATCGGGTCTCTGTTTGCCTTATCCTAGAAGTTTAATAGCGCATTTTACTCGCCATTTCATGCGCTGTGAGATGCCGCTTAGCCCAATACGCTATCTGGAATAGGAGCGACGTAAATTGAACAAATGTGATAGAATTCCCGTGAATTCTTATATTAACCTTAATGTAAAATGATCCAATCGGGTCTCTGTTCGCCCTACCATAGAAGTCTAATAGTGCATTTCACTCGCCATTTCATGCGCTTTGAGATGCCGCTTAGCCCAATACGCTATCTGAAATAGGAGCGACGTAAGTTGAACAAATGTGATAGAATTACGCTGAATTCTTTTATTAACCATAATGTAAAATGATCTGCTCGGGTCTCTGTTCGCCCTAGCCTAGAAGTTTAATAGTGCATTTTATTCGCCATTTCATGCGCTTTGAGATGCCGCTTAGCCCAATACGCTATCTGAAATTGGAGCGACGTAAATTGAACAAATGTGATAGAATTTAACTGAATTCTTAAATTAACCATAATATAAAATGATCTAATCGGGTCTCTGATTGCCCTATCATAGAATTTTTATAGTGCATTTTACTCGCCATTCCACGCGCTTTAAGATGCCGCCTAGCCCAGTACGCTATCTGAAATAGGAGCGACGTAAATTGAGCAAATGTGATAGAATTTTGCTGAATTCTTAAATTAACCATAATATAAAATGATCTAATCGGGTCTCTGTTTGCCCTACCCTAGAAGTTTAATAGTGCATTTCACTCGTCATTTCATGCGCTTTGAGATGCCGCTGAGCCCAATAAGCTATCTGTAATAGGAGCGACGTAAATTTTACAAATGTGATAGAATTTCGTTGAATTCTTATATTAACCAAAATATAAAATGATCTAATCGGGTCTCTGATTGCCCTATCATAGAAGTTTAATAGTGCATTTCACTCGCCATTCCACGCGCTTTAAGATGCCGCCTAGCCCAGTACGCTATCTGAAATAGGAGCGACGTAACTTGAACAAATGTGATAGAATCACGCTGCATTCTTATATTAACCGTAATATAAAATGATCTAATCGGGTCTCTGTTTGCTTTATCCTAGAAGTATAATAGTGCATTATACTCGCCATTCCATGCGCTTTTAGACGCCGCTTAGCCCAGGACGCTATCTGAAATAGGAACGACGTAAATTGAACAAATGTGAGAGAATTTTGCTGAATTCTTAAATTAACCATAATATAAAATGACCTAATCGGGTCTATGTTTGCCCTACCCTAGAAGTTTAATAGTGCATTTCACTCGTCATTTCACGCGCTTTGAGATGCCGCTAAGCCCAATAAGCTATCTGAAATAGGAGCGACGTAAATTGAACAAATGTGATAGAATTTCGTTGAATTCTTATATTAACCAAAATATAAAATGATCTAATCGGGTCTCTGTTCGCCCTAGCCTAGTTGTTTAATAGTGCATTTATTCGCCATTTTATGCGCTTTGATATGCCGCTTAGCCGAATACGCTATCTGAAATAGGAGCGACGTAAATTGAACAGATGTGATAGAATCTCCCTGAAATCTTATATTAACCATAATATAAAATGATCTAATCGGGTCTCTGTTCGCCCTAGCCTAGTAGTTTAATAGTGCATTTTATTCGCCATTTTATGCGCTTTGAGATGCCGCTTAGCCGAATACGCTATCTGAAATAGTAGCGACGTAAATTGAACAGATGTGATAGAATCTCCTTGAAATCTTATATTAACCATAATATAAAATGATCTAATCGGGTCTCTGTTCGCCCTAGCCTAGAAGTTTAATAGTGCATTTTATTCGCCATTTCATGCGCTTTTAGATGCCGCTTAGCCTAGGACGCTATCTGAAATAGGAACGACGTAAATTGAACAAATGTGATAGAATTTCACCGAATCCTTAAATTAACCATAATATAAAATGATCTAATCGGGTCCCTGTTTACCCTACCCTAGAAGTTTGATAGTGCATTTCACTCGTCATTTCATGCGCTTTGAGATGCCGCTTAGCCCAATACGCTATCTGAAATAGGAGCGACGTAAATTGAACAAATGTGATAGAATTTCGCCGAATTCTTATATTAACCAAAGTATAAAATGATCTAATCTGGTCTCTGATTGCCGTATCATAGAAGGTTAATAGTGCATTTTACTCGCCATTCCACGAGCTTTAAGATGCCGCCTAGTCCAGTTCGCTGTCTGAAATAGAAGCGACGTAAATTGAACAAGTGTGATAGAATCTCGCTGAATACTTATATTAACCTTAATGTAAAATGATCTAATCGGGTCTCTGTTCGCCCTACCCTAGAAGTTTAATAGTGCATTTCACTCGTCATTTCTTGCGCTTTGAGATGCCGCTTTGCCCAATACGCTATCTGAAATAGGAGCGACGTAAATTGAACGAATGTGATAGAATTTCGCTCAATCCTTAAATTAACCATAATATAAAATGATCTAATCGGGTCTCTGTTTGCCCTACCCTAGAACTTTAATAGTGCATTTTACTCGTCATTTCATGCGCTTTGAGATGCCGCTTAGCCTAATACGCTATCTGAAATTGGAGCGATATAAGTTGAACAAATGTGATAGAATTTCGCTGAATTCTTTTATTAACCATAATGTAAAATGATCTAATCGGATCTCTGTTCGCCCGAGCCTAGAACTTTAATAGTGCATTTTATTCGCCATTTCAAACGCTTTGAGATGCCGCTTTGCCCAATACGCTATCTGAAATAGGAGCCACGTAAATTGAACAAATGTGATAGAATTTCACTGAATTCTTATATTAACCAAAATATAAAATGATCTAATCGGGTCTCTGATTGCCCTAGGATAGAAGTTTAATAGTGCATTTTGCTCGCCATTTCATGCGCTTTGAGATGCCGCTTAGCTCAATACGCTATTTGAAATAGGAGCGACGTAAGTTGAACAAATGTGATAGAATTTCGCTGAATTCTTAAATTTACCATAACATAAAATGATCTAATCGGGTCTCTGTTTGCCCTACCCTAGAAGTTTAATAGTGCATTTTGCTCGCCATTTCATGCGCTTTGAGATGCCGCTGAGCCCAATACGCTATTTGAAATAGGAGCGACGTAAATTGAACAAATGTGATAGAATTTCACTGAATTCTTATATTAACCAAAATATAAAATGATCTAATCGGGTCTCTGTTCGCCCTACCATAGAAGTCTAATGGTGCATTTCACTCGCCATTTCATGCGCTTTGCGATGCCGCTTAGCCCAATACGCTATCTGAAATAGGAGCGACGTACGTTGAACAAATGTGATAGAATTTCCCTGAATTCTTTTAAGAACCATAATGTAAAATGATCTAATCGGGTCTCTGTTCGCCCTAGCCTAGAAGTTTAATAGCGCATTTTATTCGCCATTTCATGCGCCTTGAGATGCCGCTTAGCCCAATACGCTATCTGAAATAGGAGCGACGAAAATTGAACAAATGTTATAGAATTTCCCTGAAATCTTATATTAAACAAAATATACAATGATCTAATCGGGTCTCTGACTGCCCTATCATAGAAGATTAGCAGTGCATTTTACTCGCCATTCCACGCGCTTTAAGATGCCGCCTAGCCCAGTACGCTATCTAAATTAGGAGCGACGTAAGTTGAACAAATGTGATAGAATTTCGCTAAATTCTTAAATTAACTATAATATAAAATGATCTAATCGGGTCACTGATTGCCCTACCCTAGAAGTTTAATAGTGCATTTTACTCGCCATTTCATGCGCTTTGAGATGCCGCTTAGCCCAATACGCTATCTGAAATATGAGCGACGAAGGTTGAACAAATGTGATAGAATTTCGCTGAATTTATTTTATTAACCAGAATGTAAAATGATTTAATCTGGTCTCTGTTCGCCCTAGCCTAGAAGTTTAATAGTGGATTTTACTCGGCATTCCACGCGCTTTAAGATGCCGCCTATCCCAGTACGCTATCTGAAATAGGAGCGACCTAAATTGAACGAATGTGATAGAATTTTGCTGAATTCTTAAATTAACCATAATATAAAATGATCTAATCGGGCCTCTGCTTGCCCCACCCGAGAAGTTTAATAGTGCATTTTAGTCGCCATTTCATGCGCTTTGAGATGCCGCTTCTCCCAATACGCTATCTGAAATAGGAGCGACGTAAATTAAACAAATGTGATAGAATTTCCCTGAAATCTTATATTAAACAAAATATAAAATGATCTAATCGGGTCTCTGATTGCCCTATCATAGAAGTTTAGCAGTGCATTTTACTCGCCATTCCGCGCGCATTAAGATGCCGCCTAGCCCAGTACGCTATCTAAATTAGGAGCGACGTAAGTTGAACCAATGTGATAGAATTTCGCTCAATTCTTAAATTAGCCATAACATAAAATGATCTAATCGGGTCTCTGTTTGCCTTACCCTAGAAGTTTAATAGTGCATTTTACTCGCCATTTCTTGCGCTTTGAGATGACGCTTAACCCAATACGCTATGTGAAATAGGAGCGACGTAAGTTGAACAAATGTGACAGAATTACGCTGCATTCTTATATTCACCTTAATGTAAAATGATCTAATCGGGTCTCTGTTCGCCCTAGCCTAGAAGTTTAATAGTGCATTTTACTCGCCATTTCATGCGCCTTCAGATGCCGCTTAGCCCAATAAGCTATCTGAAATAGGAGCGACGTAAATTGAACAAATGTGATAGAATTTCCCTGAAATCTTATATTAAACAAAATATAAAATGATCTAATCGGGTCTCTGATTGCCCTATCATAGAAGTTTAACAGTGCATTTCACTCGTCATTTCATGCGCTTTGACATGCCGCTTAGCCCAATAAGCTATCTGAAATAGGAGCGACGTAAATTGAACAAATGTGATAGAATTTCCGTGAAATCTTATATTAAACAAAATATAAAATGATCTAATCGGGTCTCTGATTGCCCTATCATAGAAGTTTAGTAGTGCATTTTCCTCGTCATCCCACGCGCTTTAAGGTGCCGCCTAGCCCAGTACGCTATCTGAAATAGGAGCGACGTAAATTGGACAAATGTGATAGAATTTCCGTGAGTCCTTATATTAACCTTAATGTAAAATGATCTAATCGGGTCTCTGTTCGCCCTACCATAGAAGTTTAATAGTGCATTTTACTCGCCATTTCATGCGCTTTGAGATGCCGCATTGCCCAATACGCTGTCTGAAATAGGAGCGACGTAAATTGAACAAATGTGATAGAATTTCCGTGAATCCTTATATTAACCTTAATGTAAAATGATCTAATCGGATCTCTGTTCGCCCTACCATAGAAGTCTAATGTTGCGTTTCTCTCGCCATTTCAGGCGCTTTGTGATGCCGCTTAGCCCAATACGCTATCTGAAATAGGAGCGACGTAAGTTGAACAAATATGATAGAATTACGCTGAATTCTTTTATTAACCATAATGTAAAATGATCTGATCGGGTCTCTGTTCGCCCTAGCCTAGAAGTTTAATAGCGCATTTTATTCGCCATTTCATGCGCCTTGAGATGCCGCTTAGCCCAATACGCTATCTGAAATAGGAGCGACGAAAATTGAACAAATGTGATAGAATTTCCCTGAAATCTTATATTAAACAAAATATACAATGATCTAATCGGGTCTCTGATTGCCCTATCATAGAAGTTTAGCAGTGCATTTTACTCGCCATTCCACGCGCTTTAAGATGCCGCCTAGCCCAGTACGCTATCTAAATTAGGAGCGACGTAAGTTGAACAAATGTGATAGAATTTCGCTGAATTCTTAAATTAACTATAATATAAAATGATCTAATCGGGTCACTGATTGCCCTACCCTAGAAGTTTAATAGTGCATTTTACTCGCCATTTCATGCGCTTTGAGATGCCGCTTAGCTCAATACGCTATTTGAAATAGGAGCGACGTAAGTTGAACAAATGTGATAGAATTTCGCTGAATTCTTAAATTTACCATAACATAAAATGATCTAATCGGGTCTCTGTTTGCCCTACCCTAGAAGTTTAATAGTGCATTTTGCTCGCCATTTCATGCGCTTTGAGATGCCGCTGAGCCCAATACGCTATCTGAAATAGGAGCGACGTAAATTGAACAAATGTGATAGAATTTCACTGAATTCTTATATTAACCAAAATATAAAATGATCTAATCGGGTCTCTGTTTGCCCTACCCTAGAACTTTAATAGTGCATTTTACTCGTCATTTCATGCGCTTTGAGATGCCGCTTAGCCTAATACGCTATTTGAAATTGGAGCGATATAAGTTGAACAAATGTGATAGAATTTCGCTGAATTCTTTTATTAACCATAATGTAAAATGATCTAATCGGATCTCTGTTCGCCCGAGCCTAGAACTTTAATAGTGCATTTTATTCGCCATTTCAAACGCTTTGAGATGCCGCTTAGCCCAATAAGCTATCTGAAATAGGAGCGACGTAAATTGAACAAATGTGATAGAATTTCCGTGAAATCTTATATTAAACAAAATATAAAATGATCTAATCGGGTCTCTGATTGCCCTATCATAGAAGTTTAGTAGTGCATTTTCCTCGTCATCCCACGCGCTTTAAGGTGCCGCCTAGACCAGTACGCTATCTGAAATAGGAGCGACGTAAATTGGACAAATGTGATAGAATTTCCCTGAAATCTTATATTAAACAAAATATAAAATGATCTCATCGGGTCTCTGTTTGGCCTACCCTAGAAGTTTAATAGTGCATTTTACTCGCCATTTCATGCGCTTTCAGATGCCGCATAGCCCAGTACGCTATCTAAATTAGGAGCGACGTAAGTTGAACAAATGTGATAGAATTTCGCTGAATTCTTAAATTAACCATAATATAAAATGACCTAATCGGGTCTCTCTTTGCCCTACCCTAGAAGTTTAATAGTGCATTTCAGACGTCATTTCATGCGCTTTGAGATGCCGCTAAGCCCAATAAGCTATCTGTAATAGAAGCGACGTAAATTGAACAAATGTGATAGAATTTCGTTGAATTCTTATATTAACCAAAATATAAAATGATCTAATTGGGTCTCTGATTGCCCTATTATAGAAGTTTAGTAGTGTATTTTACTCGCCATTCCACGCGCTTTAAGGTGCCGCCTAGCCAAATACGCTATCAGAAATAGGAGCGACGTAAGTTGAACAAATGTGATAGAATTACGCTGCATTCTTATATTAACCGTAATATAAAGTGATCTAATCGCGTCTCTGTTTGCCCTACCCTAGAAGTTTAATAGTGCATTCTATTCACCATTTCACGCGCTTTGAGATGCCGCTTAGCCCAATACGCTATCTGAAATAGGAGCGACGTAAATTGAACAAATGTGATAGAATTTCCCTGAAATCTTATATTAAACAAAATATAAAATGATCTAATCGGGTCTCTGATTGCCCTATTATAGAAGTTTAGTAGTGTATTTTACTCGCCATTCCACGCGCTTTAAGTTGCCGCCTAGCCAAATACGCTATCAGAAATAGGAGCGACGTAAGTTGAACAAATGTGATAGAATTACGCTGCATTCTTATATTAACCGTAATATAAAATGATCTAATCGCGTCTCTGTTTGCCCTACCCTAGAAGTTTAATAATGCATTCTATTCGCCATTTCATGCGCTTTGAGATGCCGCTTAGCGCAATACGCTGTCTGAAATAGGAGCGACGTAAATTGAACAAATGTGATAGAATTTCCCTGAAATCTTATGTTAAACAAAATATAAAATGATCTAATCGGGTCTCTGATTGCCCTATCATAGAAGTTTAGTGGTGCATTTTACTCGTCATTTCATGCGCTTTGAGATGCCGCGTAGCCCAATACGGTATCTGAAATAGGAGCGACGTAAATTGAACAAATGTGATAGCATTTCCCTGAAATCTTATATCAAACAAAATATAAAATGATCTAATCGGGTCTCTGGTTGCCCTATCATAGAAGTTTAGTAGTGCATTTTACTCGCCATTCCACGCGCTTTAAGATCGCCCTCAGCCCAGTACGCTATCAGAAATAGGAGCGATGTAAGTTGAACAAATGTGATAGAATTTCGCTGAATTCTTTTATTAACCATAATGTAAAATGATCTAATCGGGTATCTGTTTGCCCTACCCTAGAAGTTTAATAGTGCATTTTACTCGCCATTTCATGCGCTTTGAGAAGCCGCTTAGCCCAATACGCTATCTGAATTAGGAGCGATGTAACTTGAACAAATGTGATAGAATTTCGCTGAATTCTTAAATTAACCATAATATAAAATGATCTAATCGGGTCTCTGTTTGCCCTACCCTAGAAGTTTAATAGTGCATTTTACTCGCCATTCCACGCGCTTTAAGTTGCCGCCTAGCCCAGTACGCTATCTGAAATAGGAGCGACGTAAATTGAACAAATGTGATAGAATTTCCCTGAATTCTTATATTAACCTTAATGTAAAATGATCTGATCGGGTCTCTGTTCGCCCTACCCTAGAAGTTTGATAGTGCATTTTACTCGCCATTCCACGCGCTTTAAGTTGCCGCCTAGCCCAATACGCTATCTGAAATAGGAGCGACGTAAGTTGAACAAATGTGATAGAATTTCGCTGAATTCTTATATTAACCATAATGTAAAATGATCTAATCGGGTCTCTGTTCGCCCTAGCCGAGAAGTTTAATAGTGCATTTTATTCGCCATTTCATGCGCTTTGAGATGCCGCTTGGCCCAATACGCTATCTGGAATAGGAGCGACGTAAGTTGAACAAATGTGATAGGGTTTCGCAGAATTCTTATATTAACCAAAATATAAAATGATCTGATCGGGTCTCTGATTGCCCTATCATAGAAGGCTAATAGTGCATTTTACTCGCTATTCCACGCGCATTAAGATGCCGTCTAGCCCAGTAGGCTATCTAAAATAGGAGTGACGTAAATTGAACAAATGTGATAGAATTACGCTTAATTCTTATATTAACCGTAATATAAAATGATCTAATCGGGTCTCTCTTTCCCTTACCCTGGAAGTTTAATAGTGCATTTCACTGGTCATTTCATGCGCTTTGAGATGCCGCTTAGACCAATACGCTATCTGAAATAGGAGCCACGTAAATTTAACAAATGTGATAGAATTTCGCTGAATCCCCTTATTAACCATAATGTAATATGATCTAATCGGGTCTCTGTTTGCCCTAGCCTAGAAGTTTAATAGTGCATTTTATTCGACATTTCATGCGCTTTGGGATGCCGCTTAGCCCAATACGCTATCTGAAATAGGAGCGACGTAAATTGAACAAATGTGATAGAATTTCCCTGAAATCTTACATTAAACAAAATATAAAATGATCTAATCGGGACTCCGATTGCCCTATCATAGAAGTTTAGTACTGCATTTTACTCGCCATTCCACGCGCTTTAAGCTGCCGCCTAGTCCAGTACGCTATCTCAAGCAGGAGCGGCGTAAGTTGAACAAATGTGATAGAATTACGCTGAATTCTTATATTATCCGTAATATAAAATGATCTAATCGGTTCTCTGTTTGCCTTATCCTAGAAGTTTAATAGTACATCTTACTCGCCATTTCATGCGCTTTGAGATGCCGCTAGCCCAATACGCTATCTGAAATAGGAGAGACGTAAATTGAACAAATGTGATAGAATATCCCTGAATTCTTATATTAACGTTAATGTAAAATGATCTAATCGGGTCCCTGATCGCCCTACCCTAGAAGTTTAATAGTGCATTTCACTCCTCATTTCATGCGCTTTGAGATGCCGCTTAGCCCAATACGCTATCTGAAATAGGAGCGACGTAAATTGAACAAATGTGATAGAATTTCGCTGAATTCTTATATTAACCAAAATATAAACTAATCTAATCGGGTCTCTGATTGCCCTATCATAGAAGTTTAATAGTGCATTTCACTCCTCATTTCACGCGCTTTGAGATGCTGCTTAGCCCAATACGCTATCTGAAATAGGAGCGACGTGAATTGAACAAATGTGATAGAATTTCCTTGAAATCTTATATTAAACAAGATATAAAATGATCTAATCGGGTCTCCGATTGCCCTATCATAGAAGTTTAATAGTGCATTTTATTCGCCATTTCATGCGCTTTGAGTTGCCGCCTAGTCCAATACGCTATCTGAAATAGGAGCGACGTAAATTGAACAAATGTGATAGAATTTCGCTGAATTCTTATATTAACCAACATATAAAATGATCTAATCGGGTCTCCGATTGCCCTATCATAGAAGTTTAGTAGTGCATTTTACTCGCCCTTCCACGCGCTTTAAGATGCCGTAGAGCCCAGTTCGCTATCTGAAATAGGAGCGACGTAAGTTGAACAAATGTGATAGAATTACGCTGAATTCTTATATTATCCGTAATATAAAATGATCTAATCGGGTCTCTGTTTGCCTTACCCTAGAATATTAATAGTGCATTGTACTCGCCATTTCATGCGCTTTGAGATGCCGCGTAGCCCAATACGCTATCTGAAATAGGAGCGACGTAAATTGAACAAATGTGATAGAATTTCGCTGAATTCTAAAATTAACCATAATATAAAATGATCTAGTCGGGTCTCTGTTTGCCCTACCGTAGAAGTTTAATAGTGAATTTTACTCGCCATTTCTTGCGCTTTGAGATGCCGCTTAGCCCAATACGCTATCTGAAATATGGGCGACGTAAATTGAACAAATGTGATAGAATTTCGCTGAATTCTCATATTAACATTAATGTAAAATGATCTAATCGAGTCTCTGTTCGCCCTACCCTAGAAGTTTAATAGGGCATTTCACTCGTCATTTCATGCGCTTTGAGATGCCGCTTAGCCCAATAAGCTATCTGAAATAGGAGCGACGTAAATTGAACAAATGTGATAGAATTTCGCTGAATTCTTATATTAACCAAAATATAAAATGATCTAATCGGGTCTCTGTTTGAATTATCCTAGAAGTTTGATAGTGCATTTCACTCGCCATTTCATGCGCTTTGAGATGCCGCTTAGCCCAATACGCTCTCTGAGATAGGAGCGATATAAATTGAACAAATGTGATAGAATTACGCTGAATACTTATATTAACCATAATATAAAATGATCTAATCGGGTCTCTGTTTGAATTATCCTAGAAGTTTGATAGTGCATTTCACTCGCCATTTCATGCGCTTTGAGATGCCGCCTAGCCCAATACGCTCTCTGAGATAGGAGCGATATAAATTGAACAAATGTGATAGAATTACGCTGAATACTTATATTAACCATAATATAAAATGATCTAATCGGGTCTCTGTTTGCCCTAGCCTACAAGTTTAATTGTGCATTTTATTCGCCATTTCATGCGCTTTGGGATGCCGCTTAGCCTATTACGCTATCTGCAATAGGAGCGACGTAAGTTGAACAAATGTGATAGAATTTCGCTGAATTGTTATATTAACCAAATTATAAAATGATCTAATCGGGCCTCTGATTGCCCTATTATAGAACTTTAATAGTGCATTTTACTCCTCATTTCATGCGCTTTGAGTTGCCGCTTAGCCCAATACGCTATCTGAAATAGGAGCGATATAAATTGAACAAATGTGATAGAATTTCGCTGAATTCTTTTATTAACCATAATGTAAAATGATCTAATCAAGTCTCTGCTTGCCCTACCCTAGAAGTTTAATAGTGCATTTTACTCGCCATTTCATGCGCTTTGAGATGCCGCGTAGCCCAATACGCTATCTGAAATAGGAGCGACGTAAATTGAACAAATGTGATAGAATTTCGCTGAATTCTAAAATTAACCATAATATAAAATGATCTAGTCGGGTCTCCGTTTACCCTACCCTAGAAGTTTAATAGTGAATTTTACTCGCCATTTCTTGCGCTTTGAGATGCCGCTTAGCCCAATACGCCATCTGAGATAGGAGCGATATAAATTGAACAAATGTGATAGAATTACGCTGAATACTTATATTATCCATAATATAAAATGATCTAATCGGGTCTCTGTTTGCCCTAGCCTACAAGTTTAATAGTGCATTGTATTCGCCATTTCATGCGTTTTGGGATGCCACTTAACCCATTACGCTATCTGAAATAGGAGCGACGTAAATTGAACAAATGTGATAGAATTTCGCTGAATTCTTATATTAACCAAATTATAAAATGATCTAATCGGGCCTCTGATTGCCCTACCCTAGAAGTTTAATAGTCCATTTTACTCGTCATTTCATGCGCTTTCAGATGCCGCTTAGCCCAATACGCTATCTGAAATAGGAGCGATGTAAATTGAACAAATGTGATAGAATTACGCAGAATTCTTATATTAACCATAATATAGAATGATGTAATCGGGTCTCTGTTTGCCCTACCCTAGAAGTTTAATAGTGCGTTTTACTCGCCATTTCATGCGCTTTGAGATGCCGCTTAGCCCAATACGCTATCTGAAATAGGAGCGACGTAAATTGAACAAATGTGATAGAATTACGCTGAATACTTATATTATCCATAATATAAAATGATCTAATCCGGTCTCTGTTCGCCCTACCCTAGAAGTTTAATTGTGCATTTTACACGCCATTTCATGCGCTTTGAGATGCCGCTTAGCCCAATACGCTATATGAAATATGAGCGACGTAAATTGAACAAATGTGATAGAATTTCGCTGAATTCTCATATTAACATTAATGTAAAATGATCTAATCGAGTCTCTGTTCGCCCTACCCTAGAAGTTTAATAGTGCATTTCACTCGTCATTTCATGCGCTTTGAGATGCCGCTTAGCCCAATAAGCTATCTGAAGTAGGAGCGACGTTAATTGAACAAATGTGATAGAATTTCGCTGCATTCTTATATTAACCAAAATATAAAATGATCTAATCGGGTCTCCGATTGCCGTATCATAGAAGTTTAGTAGTGCATTTTACACGCCACTCCACGCGCTTTAAGATGCCGCCTAGCCAAGTACGCTATCTGAAATAAGAGCGACGTAAATTGAACAAATGTGATAGAATTTCCCTGAATTCTTATATTAACCTTAATGTAAAATGATCTGATCGGGTCTCTGTTCGCCCTGCCCTAGAAGTTTAATAGTGCATTTTACTCGTCATTTCATGCGCTTTGAGATGCCGCTTAGCCCAATACGCTATCTGAAATAGGAGCGATGTAAATTGAACAAATGTGATAGAATTTCGCTGAATTCTTTTATTAACCATAATGTAAAATGACCTAATCGGGTCTCTGTTCGCCCTAGCCTAGAAGTTTAATAGTGCATTTTATTCGCCCTTCCACGCGCTTTGAGATGCCGCTTAGTCCAATACGCTATCTGAAATAGGAGCGACGTAAATTGAACAAATGTGATAGAATTACGCTGAATTCTTATATTAACCGTAATATAAAATGATCTAACCGGGTCTCTGTTCGCTTTACCCTAGAAGTTTAATAGTGCATTGTACTCGCCATTTCATGCGCTTTGAGATGCCGCGTAGCCCAATACGCTATCTGAAATAGGAGCGACGTAAGTTGACCAAATGTGATTGAATTTCGCTGAATTGTTTTATTAACCATAATGTAAAATGATCTAATCGGGTCTCTGTTCGCCGTAGCCTAGAAGTTTAATAGTGCGTTTTACTCGCCATTTCTTCCGCTTTGAGATGCCGCTTAGCCCAATACGCTATCTGAAATATGAGCGACGTAAATTGAACAAATGTGATAGAATTTCGCTGAATTCTCATATTAACATTAATGTAAAATGATCTAATCGAGTCTCTGTTCGCCCTACCCTAGAAGTTTAATAGTGCATTTCACTCGTCATTTCATGCGCTTTGAGATGCCGCTTAGCCCAATAAGCTATCTGAAATAGGAGCGACGTAAATTGAACAAATGTGATAGAATTTCGCTGAATTCTTATATTAACCAACATATAAAATGATCTAATCGGGTCTCCGATTGCCCTATCATAGAAGTTTAATAGTGCATTTTAGTTGCCATTCCACGCGCGTTAAGATGCCGCCTAGCCCAGTACGCTATCTGAAATTGGAGCGACGTAAATTGAACGAATGTGATAGAATTTCCCTGAATTCTTATATTAACCTTAATGTAAAATGATTTGATCGGGTCTCTGTTCGCCCTGCCCTAGAAGTTTAATAGTTCATTTTACTCGTCATTTCATGCGCTTTGAGATGCCGCTAAGCCCAATACGCTATCTGAGATAGGAGCGATATAAATTGAACAAATGTGATAGAATTACGCTGAATACTTATATTATCCATAATATAAAATGATCTAATCGGGTCTCTGTTTGCCCTAGCATACAAGTTTAATAGTGCATTTTATTCGCCATTTCATGCGCATTGGGATGCCGCTTAGCCCATTACGCTATCTGAAATAGGAGCGACGTAAATTGAACAAATGTGATAGAATTTCGCTGAATTCTTATATTAACCAAATTATAAAATGATCTAATCGGGCCTCTGATTGCCCTACCCTAGAAGTTTAATAGTCCATTTTACTCGTCATTTCATGCGCTTTCAGATGCCGCTTAGCCCAATACGCTATCTGAAATAGGAGTGATGTAAATTGAACAAATGTGATAGAATTACGCTGAATTCTTATATTAACCATAATATAAAATGATGTAATCGGGTCTCTGTTTGCCTTACCCTAGAAGTTTAATAGTGCATTTTACTCGCCATTTCATGCGCTTTGAGATGCCGCTTAGCCCAATACGCTATCTGAAATAGCAGCGACGTAAATTGAACAAATGTGATAGAATTTCCCTGAAATCTTATATTAAAAAAATATCAAATGATCTGATCGGGTCTCTGGTTGCCCTATCATAGAAATTTAGTGGTGCATTTTACTCGCCATTCCACGCGCTTCAAGATGCCGCCTAGCCCAGTACGCTATCTGAAATAGGAGCGACGTAAATTGAACAAATGTGATAGAATTTCGCTGAATTCTTTTATTAACCATAATATAAAATGATCTAATCGGGTCTCTGTTTGCCCTACCCTAGAAGTTTAATAGTGCATTTTACTCGCCATTTCATGCGCTTTGAGATGCCGCTTAGCCCAATACGCTATCTGAAATAGGGGCGACGTAAGTTGACCAAATGTGATTGAATTTCGCTGAATTGTTTTATTAACTATAATGTAAAATGATCTAATCGGGTCTCTGTTCGCCGTAGCCTAGAAGTTTAATAGTGCGTTTTACTCGTCATTTCATGCGCTTTGAGATGCCGCTTAGCCCAATACGCTATCTGAAATAGGAGCGACGTAAATTGAACGAATGTGATAGTATTTCGCTGAATTCTTAAATTAACGATAATATAAAATGATCTAATCGGGTCTCTGTTTGCCCTACCCTAGAACTTTAATCGTGCATTTTACTCCTCATTTCATGCGCTTTGAGTTGCCGCTTAGCCCAATACGCTATCTGAAATAGGAGCGATATAAATTGAACAAATGTGATAGAATTTCGCTGAATTCTTTTATTAACCATAATGTAAAATGATCTAATCGGGTCTCTGTTCGCCCCTGCCTAGAACTTTAATACTGCATTTTATTCGCCATTTCATACGCTTTGAGATGACGTTTAGCCCAATAAGCTATCTGAAATAGGTGCGACGTAAATTGAACAAATGTGATAGAATTTCGCTGAATTCTTATATTAACCAAAATATAAAATGATCTACTCGGGCCTCTGATTGCCCTATTATAGAAGTTTAATAGTGCATTTTATTCGCCATTTCATGCGCTTTGAGATGCCGCGTATCCCAATACGCTATCTGAAATAGGAGCTACGTAAGTTGAACAAATGTGATAGAATTTCGCTGAATTCTTATATTAACCAAATTATAAAATGATCTAATCTGGTCTCTGATTGCCCTATCATAGAAGTTTAATAGTGCATTTCCTCGCCATTCCACGCGCTTCAAGATGCCGCCTAGCCCATTACGCTATCTGAAATAGGAGCGACGTAAATTGAACAATTGTGACAGAATTTTTCTGAATTCTTAAATTAATCCTAATATAAAATGATCTAAGCGGGTCTCTGCTTGCCCTGCCCTAGAAATTCAATAGCGCATTTTACTCCTCATTTCATGCGCTTTGAGATGCCGCTTAGCCCAATACGCTATCTGAAATAGGAGCGATGTAAATTGAACAAATGTGATAGAATTTCGCTGAATTCTTTTATTAACCATAATGTAAAATGACCTAATCGGGTCTCTGTTCGCCCCAGCCTAGAAGTTTAATAGTGCATTTTATTCGCCATTTCATGCGCTTTGAGATGCCGCTTAGCCCAATACGCTATCCGAAATAGGAGCGACGTAAATTGAACAAATGTTATAGAATTTCCTTGAAATCTTATATTAAACAAAATATAAAATAATCTAATCGGGTCTCCGATTGCCCTATCATAGAAGTTTAGTAGTGCATTTCACTCGCCCTTCCACGCGCTTTAAGATGCCGTAGAGCCCAGTACGCTATCTGAAATAGGAGCGACGTAAGTTGAACAAATGTGATAGAATTACGCTGAATTCTTATATTAACCGTAATATAAAATGATCTAATCGGGTCTCTGTTTGCCTTACCCTAGAAGTTTAATAGTGCATTGTACTCGCCATTTCATGCGCTTTGAGATGCCGCGTAGCCCAATACGCTATCTGAAATAGGAGCGACGTAAATTGAACAAATGTGATAGAATTTCGCTGTATTCTAAAATTAACCATAATATAAAATGATCCAGTCGGGTCTCTGTTTGCCCTACCCTAGAAGTTTAAGAGTGAATTTTACTCGCCATTTCTTGCGCTTTGAGATGCCGCTTAGCCCAATACGCTATCTGAAATATGGGCGACGTAAATTGAACGAATGTGATAGAATTTCGCTGAATTCTCATATTAACATTAATGTAAAATGATCTAATCGAGTCTCTGTTCGCCCTACCCTAGAAGTTTAATAGGGCATTTCACTCGTCATTTCTTGCGCTTTGAGATGCCGCTTAGCCCAATAAGCTGTCTGAAATAGGAGCGACGTAAATTGAACAAATGTGATAGAATTTCGCTGAATTCTTATATTAACCAAAATATAAAATGATCTAATCGGGTCTCTGTTTGAATTATCCTAGAAGTTTGATAGTGCATTTATCTCGCCATTTCATGCGCTTTGAGATGCCGCTTAGCCCAATACGCTATCAGAAATAGGAGCGATGTAAATTGAACAAATGTGATAGAATTTCGCTGAATTCTTTTATTAACCATAATGTAAAATGATCTAATCGGGTCTCTGTTCGCCCTAGCCTACAAGTTTAATAGTGCATTTTATTCGCCATTTCATGCGCTTTGGGATGCCGCGTAGCCCAATACGCTATCTGAAATAGGAGCGACGTAAGTTGAACAAATGTGATAGAATTTCGCTGAATTCTTTTATTAACCATAATGTAAAATGATCTAATCGGGTCTCTGTTCGCCCTAGCCTAGAAGTTTAATAGTGCATTGTACTCGCCATTTCATACGCTTTGAGATGCCGCTTAGCCGAATAAGCTATCTGAAATAGAAGCGACGTAAATTGAACAAATGTGATAGAATTTCGCTGAATTCTTATATTAACCATAATATAAAATGATCTAATCGGGTCGCTGTTTGCCCTAGCCTACAAGTTTAATAGTGCATTTTATTCGCCATTTCATGCGCTTTGGGATGCCGCTTAGCCTATTACGCTATCTGAAATAGGAGCGACGTAAGTTGAACAAATGTGATAGAATTTCGCTGAATTCTTACATTAACCAAATTATGAAATGATCTACTCGGGCCTCTGATTGCCCTATTATAGAAGTTTAATAGTGCATTTTATTCGCCATTTCATGGGCTTTGAGATGCCGCCCAGCCCAATACGCTATCTGAACTAGGAGCGACGTAAATTGAACAAATGTGATAGAATCTTGCTGAATTCTTAAATTAAACATAAAATAAAATGATCTAATCGCGTCTCCGTTTGCCCTATCCTAGAAGTTTAATAGTGCATTTTACTCGCCATTCCACGCGCTTTAAGATGCCGCCTAGCCAAGTACGCTATCTGATATAGGAGCGACGTAAATTGAACGAATGTGACAGAATTTTGCTGAATTCTTAAATTAACCATAATATAAAATGATCTAATCGGGTCTCTGTTCGCCCTACCCTAGAAGTTTAATTGTGCATTTTACTCGCCATTTCATGCGCTCTGAGATGCCGCTTAGCCCAATACGCTATCTGAAATAGGAGCGACGTAAATTGAACAAATTTGATAGAATTTCGATGAATTCATATATTAAACAAAATATAAAATGATCTAATCTGGTCTTTGATTGCCCTATCATAGAAGGTTAATAGTGCATTGTACTCGTCATTTCATGCGCTTTGAGATGCCGCGTAGCCCAATACGCTATCTGAAATAGGAGCGACGTAAATTGAACAAATGTGATAGAATTTCGCTGAATTCTAAAATTAACCATAATATAAAATGATCTAGTCGGGTCTCTGTTTGCCCTACCCTAGAAGCTTAATAGTGAATTTTACTCGCCATTTCTTGCGCTTTGAGATGCCGCTTAGCCCAATACGCTATCTGAAATATGAGCGACGTAAATTGAACAAATGTGATAGAATTTCGCTGAATTCTCATATTAACATTAATGTAAAATGATCTAATCGAGTCTCTGTTCGCCCTACCCTAGAAGTTTAATAGTGCATTTCACTCGCCATTTCATGCGCTTTGAGACGCCGCTTAGCCCAATAAGCTATCTGAAATAGGAGCGACGTAAATTGAACAAATGTGATAGAATTTCGCTGAATTCTTATATTAACCAACATATAAAATGATCTAATCGGGTCTCCGATTGCCCTATCATAGAAGTTTAATAGTGCATTTTAGTTGCCATTCCACGCGCGTTAAGAAGCCGCCTAGCCCAGTACGCTATCTGAAATAGGAGCGACGTAAATTGAACAAATGTGATAGAATTTCCCTGCATTCTTATATTAACCTTAATGTAAAATGATTTGATCGGGTCTCTGTTCGCCCTACCCTAGAAGTTTAATAGTTCATTTTACTCGTCATTTCATGTGCTTTGAGATGCCGCTTAGCCCAATACGCTATCTGAAATAGGAGCGATGTAAATTGAACAAATGTGATAGAATTACGCTGAATTCTTATATTAACCATAATATAAAATGATGTAATCGGGTCTCTGTTTGCCTTACCCTAGAAGTTTAATAGTGCATTTTACTCGCCATTTCATGCGCTCTGAGATGCCGCTTAGCCCAATACGCTATCTGAAATAGCAGCGACGTAAATTGAACAAATGTGATAGAATTTCCTTGAAATCTTATATTAAACAAAATATAAAATAATCTAATCGGGTCTCCGATTGCCCTATCATAGAAGTTTAGTAGTGCATTTCACTCGCCCTTCCACGCGCTTTAAGATGCCGTAGAGCCCAGTACGCTATCTGAAATAGGGGCGACGTAAGTTGAACAAATGTGATAGAATTACGCTGAATTCTTATATTAACCGTAATATAAAATGATCTAATCGGGTCTCTGTTTGCCTTACCCTAGAAGTTTAATAGTGCATTGTACTCGCCATTTCATGCGCTTTGAGATGCCGCGTAGCCCAATACGCTATCTGAAATAGGAGCGACGTAAATTGAACAAATGTGATAGAATTTCGCTGTATTCTAAAATTAACCAATATAAAATGATCTAGTCGGGTCTCTGTTTGCCCTACCCTAGAAGTTTAATAGTGAATTTTACTCGCCATTTCTTGCGCTTTGAGATGCCGCTTAGCCCAATACGCTATCTGAAATATGGGCGACGTAAATTGAACAAATGTGATAGAATTTCGCTGAATTCTCATACTAACATTATGTAAAATGATCTAATCGAGTCTCTGTTCGCCCTACCCTAGAAGTTTAACAGGGCATTTCACTCGTCATTTCATGCGCTTTGAGATGCCGCTTAGCCCGATAAGCTATCTGAAATAGGAGCGACGTAAATTGAACAAATGTGATAGAATTTCGCTGAATTCTTATATTAACCAAAATATAAAATGATCTAATCGGGTCTCTGTTTGAATTATCCTAGAAGTTTGATAGAGCATTTCACTCGCCATTTCATGCGCTTTGAGATGCCGCTTAGCCCAATACGCTATCAGAAATAGGAGCGATGTAATTGAACAAATGTGATAGAATTTCGCTGAATTCTTTTATTAACCATAATGTAAAATGATCTAATCTGGTCTCTGATTGCCTAATCATAGAAGTTTAATAGTGCATTTCCTCGCCATTCCACGCGCTTCAAGATGCCGCTTAGCCCATTACGCTATCTGAAATAGGAGCGATGTAAATTGAACAAATGTGATAGAATTTCGCTGAATTCTTATATTAACCATAATATAAAATGATCTAATCGGGTCTCTGTTGCCCTAGCCTAGAAGTTTAATAGTGCATTTTATTCGCCATTTCATGCGCTTTGTGATGCCGCTTAGCCTATTACGCTATCTGAAATAGGAGCGACGTAAGTTGAACAAATGTGATAGAATTTCGCTGAATTCTTACATTAACCAAATTATGAAATGATCTACTCGGGCCTCTGATTGCCCTATTATAGAAGTTTAATAGTGCATTTTATTCGCCATTTCATGCGCTTTGAGATGCCGCCCAGCCCAATACGCTATCTGAACTAGGAGCGACGTAAATTGAACAAATGTGATAGAATCTTGCTGAATTCTTAAATTAAACATAAAATAAAATGATCTAATCGCGTCTCCGTTTGCCCTATCCTAGAAGTTTAATAGTGCATTTACTCGCCATTCCACGCGCTTTAAGAAGCCGCCTAGCCCAGTACGCTATCTGATATAGGAGCGACGTAAATTGAACGAATGTGACAGAATTTTGCTGAATTCTTAAATTAACCATAATATAAAATGATCTAATCGGGTCTCTGTTCGCCCTACCCTAGAAGTTTAATTGTGCATTTTACTCGCTATTTCATGCGCTATGAGATGCCGCTTAGCCCAATACGCTATCTGAAATAGGAGCGACGTAAATTGAACAAATTTGATAGAATTTCGCTGAATTCATATATTAAACAAAATATAAAATGATCTAATCTGGTCTTTGATTGCCCTATCATAGAAGGTTAATAGTGCATTGTACTCGCCATTTCATGCGCTTTGAGATGCCGCGTAGCCCAATACGCTATCTGAAATAGGAGCGACGTTAAATTGAACAAATGTGATAGAATTTCGCTGAATTCTAAAATTAACCATAATATAAAATGATCTAGTCGGGTTCTCTGTTTGCCCTACCCTAGAAGCTTAATAGTGAATTTTACTCGCCATTTCTTGCGCTTTGAGATGCCGCTTAGCCCAATACGCTATCTGACATATGAGCGACGTAAATTGAACAAATGTGATAGGATTTCGCTGAATTCTCATATTTACATTAATGTAAAATGATCTAATCGAGTCTCTGTTCGCCCTACCCTAGAAGTTTAATAGTGCATTTCACTCGTCATTTCATGCGCTTTGAGACGCCGCTTAGCCCAATAAGCTATCTGAAATAGGAGCGACGTAAATTGAACAAATGTGATAGAATTTCGCGGAATTCTTATATTAACCAACATATAAATGATCTAATCGGGTCTCCGATTGCCCTATCATAGAAGTTTAATAGGTGCATTTTAGTTGCCATTCCACGCGCGTTAAGAAGCCGCCTAGCCCAGTACGCTATCTGAAATAGGAGCGACGTAAATTGATACAAATGTGATAGAATTTCCCTGCATTCTTATATTAACCTTAATGTTAAATGATTTGATCGGGTCTCTGTTCGCCCTACCCTAGAAGTTTAATAGTTCATTTTACTCGTCCATTTCATGTGCTTTGAGATGCCGCTTAGCCCAATACGCTATCTGAAATAGGAGCGATGTAAATTGAACAAATGTGATAGAATTACGCCTGAATTCTTATATTAACCGTAATATAAAATGATGTAATCGGGTCTCTGCTTGCCTTACCCTAGAAGTTTAATAGTGCATTTTACTCGGCCATTTCATGCGCTCTGAGATGCCCGCTTAGCCCAATACGCTATCTGAAATAGCAGCGACGTAAATTGAACAAATGTGATAGAATTTCCTTGAAATCTTATATTAAACAAAATATAAAATAATCTAATCGGGTCTCCGATTGCCCTATCATAGAAGTTTAGAAGTGCATTTCACTCGCCCTTCCACGCGCTTTAAGATGCCGTAGAGCCAGTACGCTATCTGAAATAGGAGCGACGTAAGTTGAACAAATGTGATAGAATTACGCTGAATTCTTATATTAACCGTAATATAAAATGATCTAATCGGGTCTCTGTTTGCCTACCCTAGAAGTTTAATAGTGCATTGTACTCGCCATTTCATGCGCTTTGAGATGCCGCGTAGCCCAATACGCTATCTGAAATAGGAGCGACGTAAATTGAACAAATGTGATAGAATTTCGCTGAATTCTAAAAATTAACCATAATATAAAATGATCTAGTCGGGTCTCTGTTTGCCCTACCCTAGAAGTTTAATAGTGAATTTTACTCGCCATTTCTTGCGCTTTGAGATGCCGCTTAGCCCAATACGCTATCTGAAATATGGGCGACGTAAATTGAACAAATGTGATAGAATTTCGCTGAATTCTCATATTAACATTAATGTAAAATGATCTAATCGAGTCTCTGTTCGCCCTACCCTAGAAGTTTAACAGGGTATTTCACTCGTCATTTCATGCGCTTTGAGATGCCGCTTAGCCCGATAAGTTATCTGAAATAGGAGCGACGTAAATTGAACAAATGTGATAGAATTTCGCTGAATTCTTATATTAACCAAAATATAAAATGATCTATCGGGTCTCTGTTTGAATTATCCTAGAAGTTTGATAGTGCATTTCACTCGCCATTTCATGCGCTTTGAGATGCCGCTTAGCCCAATACGCTATCAGAAATAGGAGCGATGTATTGAACAAATGTGATAGAATTTCCGCTGAATTCTTTTATTAACCATAATGTAAAATGATCTAATCGGGTCTCTGTTCGCCCTAGCCTAGAAGTTTAATAGTGCATTGTACTCGCCATTTCATACGCTTTGAG
>CAKAJE020000619.1:0-79765 GCA_916610135.2 Macropis europaea | reverse complement strand
CCAGATTAGATCATTTTATATTATGGTTAATTTAAGAATTCTGCAAAATTCTATCACATTTGCTCAATTTACGTCGCTCCTATTTCAGATAGCGTATTGGGCTAAGCGGTATCTCAAAGCGCATGAAATGGCGAGTAAAATGCAATACTAAACTTCTAGGATAAGGCAAACAGAGACCCGATTAGATTATTTTATATTACGGTTAATATAAGAATTCAGCGTAATTCTATCACATTTGTTCAACTTACGTCGCTCCTAATTTAGATAGCGTACTGGGCTAGGCGGCATCTTAAAGCGCGTGGAATGGCGAGTAAAATGCACTGCTAAACTTCTATGATAGGGCAATCAGAGACCCCGATTAGATCATTTTATATTTTGTTTAATATAAGATTTCAGGGAAATTCTATCACATTTGTTCAATTTACGTCGCTCCTATTTCAGATAGCGTATTGGGCTAAGCGGCATCTCAAGGCGCATGAAATGACGAATAAAATGCGCTATTAAACTTCTAGGCTAGGGCGAACAGAGACCCGATTAGATCATTTTATATTTTGTTTAATATAAGATTTCAGGGAAATTCTATCACATTTGTTTAATTTACGTCGCTCCTATTTCAGATAGCGTATTGGGCGAAGCGGCATCTCAAAGCGCATGAAATGGCGACTAAAATGCACTATTGAACTTCTAGGGTGGGGCAAGCAGAGACCCGATTAGATCATTTTATATTATGGTTAATTTAAGAATTCAGCAAAATTCTATCACATTTGTTCAATTTACGTCGCTCATATTTCAGATAGCGTATTGGCTAAGCGGCATCTCAAAGCGCATGAAATGGCGAGCAAAATGCACTATTAAACTTCTAGGGTAGGTCAATCAGTGACCCGATTAGATCATTTTATATTATAGTTTATTTAAGAATTCAGCGAAATTCTATCACATTTGTTCAATTTACGTCGCTCCTATTTCGGATAGCGTACTGGGCTATGCGGTATCTCAAAGCGCATGAAATGGCGAGTAAAATGCACTATTAAACTTCTAGGCTAGGGCGAACAGAGACCCGATAAGATCATTTTACATTATGGTTCTTAAAAGAATTCAGCGAAATTCTATCACATTTGTTCAACGTACGTCGCTCCTATTTCAGATAGCGTATTGGGATAAGCGGCATCGAAAAGCGCATGAAATGGCGAGTAAAATGCACAATTAAACTACTAGGGTAGGGCAAACAGAGACCCGATTAGATCATTTTATATTGCGGTTAATTTAAGAATTCAGCAAAATTCTATCACATTTGTTCAACTTACGTCGCTCCTATTTCAGGTAGCGCACTGGGCTAGGCGGCATCTTAAAGCGCGTGGAATGGCGAGTAAAATGCACTGCTAAACTTCTATGATAGGGCAATCAGAGACCCGATTAGATCATTTTATATTTTGTTTAATATAAGATTTCAGGGAAATTCTATCACATTTGTTCAATTTACGTCGCTCCTATTTCAGATAGCGTATTGGGCTAAGCGGCATCTCAAGGCGCATGAAATGGCGAGTAAAATGCACTATTAAACTTCTAGGATAAGGCAAACAGAGACCCGATTAGATCATTTTATATTACGGTTAATATAAGAATGCGGCGTAATTCTTTCACATTTGTTCAACTTACGTCGCTCCTATTTCAGATAGCGTATTGGGATAAGCGGCATCTCAAAGCGCATGAAATGGCGAGTAAAATGCACAATTAAACTATTAGGGTAGGGCAAACAGAGACCCGATTAGATCATTTTATATTGTGGTTAATTTAAGCATTCAGCAAAATTCTATCACATTTGTTCAATTTACGTCGCTCCTATTTCAGATAGCGTATTGGGCTAAGCGGCATCTCAAAGCGCATGAAATGGCGAGTAAAATGCACTATCAAACTTCTAGGATAAGGCAAACAGAGACCCGATTAGATCATTTTATATTACGGTTAATATTAGAATTCGGCGTAATTCTATCACATTTGTTCAATTTACGTCGCTGCTATTCCAGATAGCTTATTGTGCTTAGCGGCATCTCAAAGCGCATGAAATGACGAGTGAAATGCACTATTAAACTTCTAGGATAAGGCAAACAGAGACCCGATTAGATCATTTTATATTTTGGTTAATATAAGAATTCAGCGAAATTCTATCACATTTGTTCAATTTACGTCGCTCCTATTTCAGATAGCTTATTGGGAAAAGCGGCATCTCAAAGCGCAAGAAATGGCGAGTAAAATGCACTATTAAACTTCTAGGGTAGGGCAAACAGAGACCCGATTAGATCATTTTATGTTATGGTTAATTTAAGAATTGAGCGAAATTCTATCACATTTGTTCAACTTACGTCGCTCCTAATTTAGATAGCGTACTGGGCTAGGCGGCATCTTAAAGCGCGTGGAATGGCGAGTAAAATGCACTGCTAAACTTCTATGATAGGGCAATCAGAGACCCGATTAGATCATTTTATATTTTGTTTAATATAAGATTTCAGGGAAATTCTATCACATTTGTTTAATTTACGTCGCTCCTATTTCAGATAGCGTATTGGGCGAAGCGGCATCTCAAAGCGAATGAAATGGCGACTAAAATGCACTATTAACCTTCTAGGGTGGGGCAAGCAGAGACCCGATTAGATCATTTTATATTATGGTTAATTTAAGAATTCAGCAAAATTCTATCACATTCGTTCAATTTAGGTCGCTCCTATTTCAGATAGCGTACTGGGATAGGCGGCATCTTAAAGCGCGTGGAATGCCGAGTAAAATCCACTATTAAACTTCTAGGCTAGGGCGAACAGAGACCAGATTAGATCATTTTACATTCTGGTTAATAAAATAATTCAGCGAAATTCTATCACCTTTGTTCAACTTTCGTCGCTCCTATTTCAGATAGCGTATTGGGCTAAGCGGCATCTCAAAGCGCATGAAATGGCGAGTAAAATGCACTATTAAACTTCTAGGGTAGGGCAAACAGAGACCCGATTAGATCATTTTATATTATGGTTAATTTAAGAATTCAGCAAAATTCTATCACATTTGTTCAATGTACGTCGCTCCTATTTCGGATAGCGTACTGGGCTAGGCGGCACCCTAAAGCGCGTGGAGTGGCGAGTAAAATGCACTATTAATCTTCTATGATAGGGCAATCAGAGACCCGATTAGATCATTTTATATTTTGGTTAATATAAGAATTCAGCGAAATTCTATCACATTTGTTCAACGTACGTCGCTCCTATTTCAGATAGCGTATTGGGATAAGCGGCATCGAAAAGCGCATGAAATGGCGAGTAAAATGCACAATTAAACTACTAGGGTAGGGCAAACAGAAACCCGATTAGATCATTTTATATTGTGGTTAATATAAGAATTCAGCGTAATTCTATCACATTTGTTCAACTTACGTCGCTCCTATTTCAGGTAGCGCACTGGGCTAGGCGGCATCTTAAAGCGCGTGGAATGGCGAGTAAAATGCACTATTAAACTTTTAGGATAAGGCAAACAGAGACCCGATTAGATCATTTTATATTACGGTTAATATAAGAATTGAGCGAAATTCTATCACATTTGTTCAAATTACGTCGCTCCTATTTCAGATAGCTTATTGGGCTAAGCGGCATCTGAAGGCGCATGAAATGGCGAGTAAAATGCACTATTAAACTTCAATGATAGGGCAATCAGAGACCCGATTAGATCATTTTATATTTTGGTTAATATAAGAATTCAACGAAATTCTATCACATTTGTTCAATTTACGTCGCTTCTATTACAGATAGCTTATTGCGCTTAGCGGCATCTCAAAGCGCATGAAATGACGAGTGAAATGCACTATTAAACTTCTAGGGTAGAGCAAACAGAGACCCGATTAGGTTATTTTATATTATGGTTAATTTAAGAATTCAGCGAAATTCTATCACATTTGTTCCATTTACGTCGCTCCTATTTCAGATAACGTATTGGGATAAGCGGCATCTCAAAGCGCATGAAATGGCGAGTAAAATGCACTATTAAACTTCTAGGGTAGGGCGAACAGAGACACGATTAGATCATTTTATATTACGGTTAATATAAGAATGCGGCGTAATTCTTTCACATTTGTTCAATTTACGTCGCTGCTATTCCAGATAGCTTATTGTGCTTAGCGGCATCTCAAAGCGCATGAAATGACGAGTGAAATGCACTATTAAACTTCTAGGGTAGGGCAAACAGAGACCCGATTAGATCATTTTATATTAAGGTTACTTTAAGAATTCAGCGAAATTCTATCACATTTGTTCAATTTACGTCGCTCCTATTTCAAATAGCTTATTGGGCGAAGCGGCGTCTCAAAGCGCATGAAATGACGGGTGAAATGCACTATTAAACTTCTAGGGTAGGGCAAACAGAGACCCGATTAGATCATTTGATATTATGGTTAATTTAAGAATTCAGCGAAATTCTATCACATTTGTTCAATTTACGTCGCTCCTATTTCAGATAGCGTATTGGGATAAGCGGCATCTCAAAGCGCATGAAATGGCGAGTAAAATGCACTATTAAACTTCTAGGGTAGGGCGAACAGAGACACGATTAGATCATTTTACATTAAGGTTAATATAAGTATTCAGCGAGGTTCTATCACATTTGTTCAATTTACGTCGCTCCTATTTCAGATAGCCTATTGGGCTGAGCGGCACCTCAAAGCGCATGAAATGGCGTGTAAAATGCACGATTAAACTTCTAGGGTAGGGCAAACAGAGACCCGATTAGATCATTTTATATTTTGTTTAATATAAGAATTCAGCGAAATTCTATCACATTTGTTCAATTTACGTCGCTCCTATTTCAGACAGCTTATTGGGCTTAGCGGCATCTCAAAGCGCATGAAATGGCGAACAAAATGCACTATTAAACTTCTAGGCTAGGGCGAACAGAGACCAGATTAGATCATTTTATATTTTGGTTAATATAAGAATTCTGCGAAATTCTATCACATTTGTTCAACTTACGTCGCTCCTATTTCAGATAGAGTACTGGGCTAGGCGGCATCTTAAAGCGCGCGGAATGGCGAGTAAAATGCACTACTAAACTTCTATGATAGGGCAATCAGAGACCCGATTAGATCATTTTATATTTTGGTTAATATAAGAATTCATCGAAATTCTATCACATTTGTTCAATTTACGTCGCTCCTATTACAGATAGCTTGTTGTGCTTAGCGGCATCTCAAAGCGCATGAAGTGACGAGTGAAATGCACTATTAAGCTTCTAGGGTAGGGCAAACAGAGACCCGATTATATCATTTTACATTATGGTTAATGTAAGAATTCAGCGAAATTCTATCACATTTGTTCAATTTACGTTGCTCCTATTTCAGATAGCTTATTGGGCTTAGCGGCATCTCAAAGCGCATGAAGTGTCGAGTGAAATGCCCTATTAAACTACTTGGGTAGGGCAAACAGAGACCCGATTAGGTTATTTTATATTATGGTCAATTTAAGAATTCAGCGAAATTCTATCACATTTGTTCAATTTACGTCGCTCCTATTACAGGTAGCTTATTGTGCTCAGCGGCATCTCAAAGCGCATGAAATGACGAGTGAAATGCACTATTAAGCTTCTAGGCTAGGGCGAACAGAGACCCGAGCAGATCATTTTACATTATGGTTAATAAAAGAATTCAGCGAAATTCTATCACATTTGTTCAACTTACGTCGCTCCTATTTCAGATAGCGTACTGTGCTAGGCGGCATCTTAAAGCTCGTGGAATGGCGAGTAAAATGCACTACTAAACTTCTATGATAGGGCAATCGGAGACCCGATTAGCTCATTTTATATTTTGTTTAATATAAGATTTCAGGGAAATTCTATCACATTTGTTCAATTTACGTCGCTCCTATTTCAGATAGCTTATTGGGCTAAGCGGCATGTCAAAGCGCATGAAATGACGAGTGAAATGCACTGTTAAACTTCTATGATAGGGCAATCAGAGACCCGATTAGATCATTTTACATTTTGTTTAATATAAGATTTCAGGGAAATTCTATCACATTTGTTCAATTTACGTCGCTCCTATTTCAGATAGCTTATTGGGCTAAGCGGCATCTGAAGGCGCATGAAATGGCGAGTAAAATGCACTATTAAACTTCAATGATAGGGCAATCAGAGACCCGATTAGATCATTTTATATTTTGGTTAATATAAGAATTCAACGAAATTCTATCACATTTGTTCAATTTACGTCGCTTCTATTACAGATAGCTTATTGGGCTTAGCGGCATCTCAAAGCGCATGAAATGACGAGTGAAATGCACTATTAAACTTCTAGGGTAGGGCAAACAGAGACCCGATTAGGTTATTTTATATTATGGTCAATTTAAGAATTCAGCGAAATTCTATCACATTTGTTCAATTTACGTCGCTCCTATTACAGGTAGCTTATTGGGCTCAGCGGTATCTCAAAGCGCATGAAATGACGAGTGAAATGCACTATTAAGCTTCTAGGCTAGGGCGAACAGAGACCCGAGCAGATCATTTTACATTAGGTTAATAAAAGAATTCAGCGAAATTCTATCACATTTGTTCAACTTACGTCGCTCCTATTTCAGATAGCGTATTGGGCTAAGCGGCATCTCAAAGCGCATGAAATGGCGAGTGAAATGCACTATTAAACTTCTAGGGTAAGGCAAACAGAGACCCGATTAGGTCATTTTATATTATGGTTAATTTAAGAATTCAGCAAAATTCTATCACATTTGTTCAATTTACGTCGTTCCTATTTCAGATAGCATCCTGGGCTAAGCGGCATCTAAAAGCGCAAGAAATGATGAGTATAATGCACTATTATACTTCTAGGATAAGGCAAACAGAGACCCGATTAGATCATTTTATATTACGGTTAATATAAGAATTCAGCGTAATTCTATCACATTTGTTCAACTTACGTCGTTCCTATTTCAGATAACGTACTGGGCTAGGCGGCATCTTAAAGCGCGTGGAATGGCGAGTATAGTGCACTATTAAACTTCTATGATAGGGCAATCAGAGACCCGATTAGATCATTTTATATATTGGTTAATATAAGAATTCAACGAAATTCTATCACATTTGTAAAATTTACGTCGCTCCTATTACAGATAGCTTATTGGGCTTAGCGGCATCTCAAAGCGCATGGAATGACGAGTGAAATGCACTATTAAACTTCTAGGGTAGGGCAAACAGTCACGCGATTAGATCATTTTATATTATGGTTAATTTAAGAATTCAGTAAAATTCTATCACATTTGCTCAATTTACGTCGCTCCTATTTCAGATAGCGTATTGGGCTAAGCGGTATCTCAAAGCGCATGAAATGGCGAGTAAAATGCAATACTAAACTTCTAGGATAAGGCAAACAGAGACCCGATTAGATTATTTTATATTACGGTTAATATAAGAATTCAGCGTAATTCTATCACATTTGTTCAACTTACGTCGCTCCTAATTTAGATAGCGTACTGGGCTAGGCGGCATCTTAAAGCGCGTGGAATGGCGAGTAAAATGCACTGCTAAACTTCTATGATAGGGCAATCAGAGACCCGATTAGATCATTTTATATTTTGTTTAATATAAGATTTCAGGGAAATTCTATCACATTTGTTCAATTTACGTCGCTCCTATTTCAGATAACGTATTGGGCTAAGCGGCATCTCAAGGCGCATGAAATGGCGAATGAAATGCGCTATTAAACTTCTAGGCTAGGGCGAACAGCGACCCGATTAGATCATTTTACATTAAGGTTAATATAAGTATTCAGCGAGATTCTATCACACTTGTTCAAGTTACGTCGCTTCTATTTCAGAAGGCGTACTGAGCTAGGCGGCATCTTAAAGCGCGTGGAATGGCGAGTAAAATGCACTATTAACCTTCGATGATAGGGCAATCAGAGACCAGATTAGATCATTATATACTTTGGTTAATATAAGAATTCAGCGAAATTCTATCACATTTGTTCAATTTACGTCGCTCCTATTTCAGATAGCGTATTGGGCTAAGCGGCATCTCAAAGCGCATGAAATGACGAGTGAAATGCACTATTAAACTTCTAGGGTAGGGCAAACAGGGACCCGATTAGATCATTTTATATTATGGTTTATTTAAGAATTCAGCGAAATTCTATCACATTTGTTCAATTTACGTCGCTTCTATTACAGATAGCTTATTGGGCTTAGCGTCATCTCAAAGCGCATGAAATGACGAGTGAAATGCACTATTAAACTTCTAGGGTAGGGCAAACAGAGACCCGATTAGGTCATTTTATATTATGGTTAATTTAAGAATTCAGCAAAATTCTATCACATTCGTTCAATTTACGTCGTTCCTATTTCAGATAGCGTCCTGGGCTAAGCGGCATCTAAAAGCGCATGAAATGGCGAGTATAATGCACTATTATACTTCTAGGATGAGGCAAACAGAGACCCGATTAGATCATTTTATATTACGGTTAATATAAGAATTCAGCGTAATTCTATCACATTTGTTCAACTTACGTCGTTCCTATTTCAGATAGCGTACTGGGCTAGGCGGCATCTTAAAGCGCGTGGAATGGCGAGTAAAATGCACTATTAAACATCTATGATAGGGCAATCAGAGACCCGATTAGATCATTTTATATATTGGTTAATATAAGAATTCAACGAAATTCTATCACATTTGTTCAATTTACGTCGCTCCTATTTCAGATAGCTTATTGGGCTAAGCGGCATGTCAAAGCGCATGAAATGACGAGTGAAATGCACTGTTAAACTTCTATGATAGGGCAATCAGAGACCCGATTAGATCATTTTACATTTTGTTTAATATAAGATTTCAGGGAAATTCTATCACATTTGTTCAATTTACGTCGCTCCTATTTCAGATAGCTTATTGGGCTAAGCGGCATCTGAAGGCGCATGAAATGGCGAGTAAAATGCACTATTAAACTTCAATGATAGGGCAATCAGAGACCCGATTAGATCATTTTATATTTTGGTTAATATAAGAATTCAACGAAATTCTATCACATTTGTTCAATTTACGTCGCTTCTATTACAGATAGCTTATTGGGCTTAGCGGCATCTCAAAGCGCATGAAATGACGAGTGAAATGCACTATTAAACTTCTAGGGTAGGGCAAACAGAGACCCGATTAGGTTATTTTATATTATGGTCAATTTAAGAATTCAGCGAAATTCTATCACATTTGTTCAATTTACGTCGCTCCTATTACAGGTAGCTTATTGGGCTCAGCGGTATCTCAAAGCGCATGAAATGACGAGTGAAATGCACTATTAAGCTTCTAGGCTAGGGCGAACAGAGACCCGAGCAGATCATTTTACATTAGGTTAATAAAAGAATTCAGCGAAATTCTATCACATTTGTTCAACTTACGTCGCTCCTATTTCAGATAGCGTATTGGGCTAAGCGGCATCTCAAAGCGCATGAAATGGCGAGTGAAATGCACTATTAAACTTCTAGGGTAAGGCAAACAGAGACCCGATTAGGTCATTTTATATTATGGTTAATTTAAGAATTCAGCAAAATTCTATCACATTTGTTCAATTTACGTCGTTCCTATTTCAGATAGCATCCTGGGCTAAGCGGCATCTAAAAGCGCAAGAAATGATGAGTATAATGCACTATTATACTTCTAGGATAAGGCAAACAGAGACCCGATTAGTTCATTTTATATTACGGTTAATATAAGAATTCAGCGTAATTCTATCACATTTGTTCAACTTACGTCGTTCCTATTTCAGATAACGTACTGGGCTAGGCGGCATCTTAAAGCGCGTGGAATGGCGAGTATAGTGCACTATTAAACTTCTATGATAGGGCAATCAGAGACCCGATTAGATCATTTTATATATTGGTTAATATAAGAATTCAACGAAATTCTATCACATTTGTAAAATTTACGTCGCTCCTATTACAGATAGCTTATTGGGCTTAGCGGCATCTCAAAGCGCATGGAATGACGAGTGAAATGCACTATTAAACTTCTAGGGTAGGGCAAACAGTCACGCGATTAGATCATTTTATATTATGGTTAATTTAAGAATTCAGTAAAATTCTATCACATTTGCTCAATTTACGTCGCTCCTATTTCAGATAGCGTATTGGGCTAAGCGGTATCTCAAAGCGCATGAAATGGCGAGTAAAATGCAATACTAAACTTCTAGGATAAGGCAAACAGAGACCCGATTAGATTATTTTATATTACGGTTAATATAAGAATTCAGCGTAATTCTATCACATTTGTTCAACTTACGTCGCTCCTAATTTAGATAGCGTACTGGGCTAGGCGGCATCTTAAAGCGCGTGGAATGGCGAGTAAAATGCACTGCTAAACTTCTATGATAGGGCAATCAGAGACCCGATTAGATCATTTTATATTTTGTTTAATATAAGATTTCAGGGAAATTCTATCACATTTGTTCAATTTACGTCGCTCCTATTTCAGATAACGTATTGGGCTAAGCGGCATCTCAAGGCGCATGAAATGGCGAATGAAATGCGCTATTAAACTTCTAGGCTAGGGCGAACAGCGACCCGATTAGATCATTTTACATTAAGGTTAATATAAGTATTCAGCGAGATTCTATCACACTTGTTCAAGTTACGTCGCTTCTATTTCAGAAGGCGTACTGAGCTAGGCGGCATCTTAAAGCGCGTGGAATGGCGAGTAAAATGCACTATTAACCTTCTATGATAGGGCAATCAGAGACCAGATTAGATCATTATATACTTTGGTTAATATAAGAATTCAGCGAAATTCTATCACATTTGTTCAATTTACGTCGCTCCTATTTCAGATAGCGTATTGGGCTAAGCGGCATCTCAAAGCGCATGAAATGACGAGTGAAATGCACTATTAAACTTCTAGGGTAGGGCAAACAGGGACCCGATTAGATCATTTTATATTATGGTTTATTTAAGAATTCAGCGAAATTCTATCACATTTGTTCAATTTACGTCGCTTCTATTACAGATAGCTTATTGGGCTTAGCGTCATCTCAAAGCGCATGAAATGACGAGTGAAATGCACTATTAAACTTCTAGGGTAGGGCAAACAGAGACCCGATTAGGTCATTTTATATTATGGTTAATTTAAGAATTCAGCAAAATTCTATCACATTCGTTCAATTTACGTCGTTCCTATTTCAGATAGCGTCCTGGGCTAAGCGGCATCTAAAAGCGCATGAAATGGCGAGTATAATGCACTATTATACTTCTAGGATGAGGCAAACAGAGACCCGATTAGATCATTTTATATTACGGTTAATATAAGAATTCAGCGTAATTCTATCACATTTGTTCAACTTACGTCGTTCCTATTTCAGATAGCGTACTGGGCTAGGCGGCATCTTAAAGCGCGTGGAATGGCGAGTAAAATGCACTATTAAACATCTATGATAGGGCAATCAGAGACCCGATTAGATCATTTTATATATTGGTTAATATAAGAATTCAACGAAATTCTATCACATTTGTAAAATTTACGTCGCTCCTATTACAGATAGCTTATTGGGCTTAGCGGCATCTCAAAGCGCATGAAATATCGAGTGAAATGCACTATTAAACTTCTAGGGTAGGGCAAACAGAGACCCGATGAGATCATTTGATATTATGGTTAATTTAAGAATTCAGCAAAATTCTATCACATTTGTTCAATGTACGTCGCACCTATTTCGGATAGCGTACTGGGCTAGGCGGCACCCTAAAGCGCGTGGAGTGGCGAGTAAAATGCACTATTAATCTTCTATGATAGGGCAATCAGAGACCCGATTAGATCATTTTATATTTTGATTAATATAAGAATTCAGCGAAATTCTATCACATTTGTTCAATTTACGTCGCTCATATTTCAGATAGCGTATTGGGCTAAGCGGCATCTCAAAGCGCATGAAATGGCGAGCAAAATGCACTATTAAACTTCTAGGGTAGGGCAATCAGTGACCCGATTAGATCATTTTATATTATAGTTAATTTAAGAATTCAGCGAAATTCTATCACATTTGTTCAATTTACGTCGCTCCTATTTCGGATAGCGTATTGGGCTATGCTGTATCTCAAAGCGCATGAAATGGCGAGTAAAATGCAATACTAAACTTCTAGGATAAGGCAAACGGAGACCCGATTAGATCATTTTATATTACGGTTAATATAAGAATTCAGCGTACTTCTATCACATTTGTTCAACTTACGTCGCTCCTAATTTAGATAGCGTACTGGGCTAGGCGGCATCTTAAAGCGCGTGGAATGGCGAGTAAAATGCACTGCTAAACTTCTATGATAGGGCAATCAGAGACCCGATTAGATCATTTTACATTATGGTTCTTAAAAGAATTCAGCGAAATTCTATCACATTTGTTCAACGTACGTCGCTCCTATTTCAGATAGCGTATTGGGATAAGCGGCATCTTAAAGCGCGTGGAATGGCGAGTAAAATGCACTATTAAACTTCTAGGATAAGGCAAACAGAGACCCGATTAGATCATTATATATTACGGTTAATATAAGAATGCGGCGTAATACTTTCCCATTTGTTCAATTTACGTCGCTGCTATTCCAGATAGCTTATTGTGCTTAGCGGCATCTCAAAGCGCATGAAATGACGAGTGAAATGCACTATTAAACTTCTTGGGTAGGGCAAACAGAGACCCGATTAGATCATTTTATATTAAGGTTACTTTAAGAATTCAGCGAAATTCTATCACATTTGTTCAATTTACGTCGCTTCTATTACAGATAGCTTATTGGGCTTAGCGTCATCTCAAAGCGCATGAAATGACGAGTGAAATGCACTATTAAACTTCTAGGGTAGGGCAAACAGAGACCCGATTAGGTCATTTTATATTATGGTTAATTTAAGAATTCAGCAAAATTCTATCACATTCGTTCAATTTACGTCGTTCCTATTTCAGATAGCGTCCTGGGCTAAGCGGCATCTAAAAGCGCATGAAATGGCGAGTATAATGCACTATTATACTTCTAGGATGAGGCAAACAGAGACCCGATTAGATCATTTTATATTACGGTTAATATAAGAATTCAGCGTAATTCTATCACATTTGTTCAACTTACGTCGTTCCTATTTCAGATAGCGTACTGGGCTAGGCGGCATCTTAAAGCGCGTGGAATGGCGAGTAAAATGCACTATTAAACATCTATGATAGGGCAATCAGAGACCCGATTAGATCATTTTATATATTGGTTAATATAAGAATTCAACGAAATTCTATCACATTTGTAAAATTTACGTCGCTCCTATTACAGATAGCTTATTGGGCTTAGCGGCATCTCAAAGCGCATGAAATATCGAGTGAAATGCACTATTAAACTTCTAGGGTAGGGCAAACAGAGACCCGATGAGATCATTTGATATTATGGTTAAGTTAAGAATTCAGCAAAATTCTATCACATTTGTTCAATGTACGTCGCACCTATTTCGGATAGCGTACTGGGCTAGGCGGCACCCTAAAGCGCGTGGAGTGGCGAGTAAAATGCACTATTAATCTTCTATGATAGGGCAATCAGAGACCCGATTAGATCATTTTATATTTTGATTAATATAAGAATTCAGCGAAATTCTATCACATTTGTTCAATTTACGTCGCTCATATTTCAGATAGCGTATTGGGCTAAGCGGCATCTCAAAGCGCATGAAATGGCGAGCAAAATGCACTATTAAACTTCTAGGGTAGGGCAATCAGTGACCCGATTAGATCATTTTATATTATAGTTAATTTAAGAATTCAGCGAAATTCTATCACATTTGTTCAATTTACGTCGCTCCTATTTCGGATAGCGTATTGGGCTATGCTGTATCTCAAAGCGCATGAAATGGCGAGTAAAATGCAATACTAAACTTCTAGGATAAGGCAAACAGAGACCCGATTAGATCATTTTATATTACGGTTAATATAAGAATTCAGCGTACTTCTATCACATTTGTTCAACTTACGTCGCTCCTAATTTAGATAGCGTACTGGGCTAGGCGGCATCTTAAAGCGCGTGGAATGGCGAGTAAAATGCACTGCTAAACTTCTATGATAGGGCAATCAGAGACCCGATTAGATCATTTTACATTATGGTTCTTAAAAGAATTCAGCGAAATTCTATCACATTTGTTCAACGTACGTCGCTCCTATTTCAGATAGCGTATTGGGATAAGCGGCATCTTAAAGCGCGTGGAATGGCGAGTAAAATGCACTATTAAACTTCTAGGATAAGGCAAACAGAGACCCGATTAGATCATTATATATTACGGTTAATATAAGAATGCGGCGTAATACTTTCCCATTTGTTCAATTTACGTCGCTGCTATTCCAGATAGCTTATTGTGCTTAGCGGCATCTCAAAGCGCATGAAATGACGAGTGAAATGCACTATTAAACTTCTTGGGTAGGGCAAACAGAGACCCGATTAGATCATTTTATATTAAGGTTACTTTAAGAATTCAGCGAAATTCTATCACATTTGTTCAATTTACGTCGCTCCTATTTCAAATAGCTTATTGGGCGAATCGGCGTCTCAAAGCGCATGAAATGACGAGTGAAATGCACTATTAAACTTCAAGGGTAGGGCAAACAGAGACCCGATTAGATCATTTGATATTATGGTTAATTTAAGAATTCAGCGACATTCTATCACATTTGTTCAATTTACGTCGCTCCTATTTCAGATAGCGTATTGGGATAAGCGGCATCTCAAAGCGCATGAAATGGCGAGTAAAATGCACTATTAAACTTCTAGGGTAGGGCGAACAGAGACACGATTAGATCATTTTACATTAAGGTTAATATAAGTATTCAGCGAGATTCTATCACATTTGTTCAATTTACGTCGCTCCTATTTCAGACAGCGTACTGGGCTAGGCGGCATCTTAAAGCGTGTGGAATGGCGAGTAAAATGCACTATTAACCTTCTATGATAGGGCAATCAGAGACCAGACTAGATCATTTTATACCTTGGTTAATATAAGAATTCAGCGAAATTCTATCACATTTGTTCAATTTACGTCGCTACTATTTCAGACAGCTTATTGGGCTTAGCGGCATCTCAAAGCGCATGAAATGGCGAACAAAATGCACTATTAAACTTCTAGGCTAGGGCGAACAGAGACCAGATTAGATCATTTTATATTTTGGTTAATATAAGAATTCTGCGAAATTCTATCACATTTGTTCAACTTACGTCGCTCCTATTTCAGATAGCGTACTGGGCTAGGCGGCATCTTAAAGCGCGTGGAATGGCGAGTAAAATGCACTACTAAACTTCTATGATAGGGCAATCAGAGTCCCGATTAGATCATTTTATATTTTGGTTAATATAAGAATTCAGCGAAATTCTATCACATTTGTTCAATTTACGACGCTCCTATTACAGATAGCTTATTGTGCTTAGCGGCATCTCAAAGCGCATGAAGTGACGAGTGAAATGCACTATTAAGCTTCTAGGGTAGGGCAAACAGAGACCCGATTATATCATTTTACATTATGGTTAATGTAAGAATTCAGCGAAATTCTATCACATTTGTTCAATTTACGTCGCTCCTATTTCAGATAGCTTATTGGGCTAAGCGGCATGTCAAAGCGCATGAAATGACGAGCGAAATGCACTGTTAAACTTCTATGATAGGGCAATCAGAGACCCGATTAGATCATTTTATATTTTGTTTAATATAAGATTTCAGGGAAATTCTATCACATTTGTTCAATTTACGTCGCTCCTATTTCAGATAGCTTATTGGGCTAAGCGGCATCTTAAAGCTCGTGGAATGGCGAGTAAAATGCACTACTAAACTTCTATGATAGGGCAATCGGAGACCCGATTGGCTCATTTTATATTTTGTTTAATATAAGATTTCAGGGAAATTCTATCACATTTGTTCAATTTACGTCGCTCCTATTTCAGATAGCTTATTGGGCTAAGCGGCATGTCAAAGCGCATGAAATGACGAGTGAAATGCACTGTTAAACTTCTATGATAGGGCAATCAGAGACCCGATTAGATCATTTTATATTTTGTTTAATATAAGATTTCAGGGAAATTCTATCACATTTGTTCAATTTACGTCGCTCCTATTTCAGATAGCTTATTGGGCTAAGCGGCATCTGAAGGCGCATGAAATGGCGAGTAAAATGCACTATTAAACTTCAATGATAGGGCAATCAGAGACCCGATTAGATCATTTTATATTTTGGTTAATATAAGAATTCAACGAAATTCTATCACATTTGTTCAATTTACGTCGCTTCTATTACAGATAGCTTATTGGGCTTAGCGGCATCTCAAAGCGCATGAAATGACGAGTGAAATGCACTATTAAACTTCTAGGGTAGGGCAAACAGAGACCCGATTAGGTTATTTTATATTATGGTTAATTTAAGAATTCAGCAAAATTCTATCACATTTGCTCAATTTACGTCGCTCCTATTTCAGATAGCGTATTGGGCTAAGCGTTATCTCAAAGCGCATGAAATGGCGAGTAAAATGCAATACTAAACTTCTAGGATAAGGCAAACAGAGACCCGATTAGATTATTTTATATTACGGTTAATATAAGAATTCAGCATAATTCTATCACATTTGTTCAACTTACGTCGCTCCTAATTTAGATAGCGTACTGGGCTAGGCGGCATCTTAAAGCGCGTGGAATGGCGAGTAAAATGCACTGCTAAACTTCTATGATAGGGCAATCAGAGACCCGATTAGATCATTTTATATTTTGTTTAATATAAGATTTCAGGGAAATTCTATCACATTTGTTCAATTTACGTCGCTCCTATTTAAGATAGCGTATTGGGCTAAGCGGCATCTCAAGGCGCATGAAATGGCGAATAAAATGCGCTATTAAACTTCTAGGCTAGGGCGAACAGAGACCCGATTAGATCATTTTACATTAAGGTTAATATAAGTATTCAGCGAGATTCTACCACACTTGTTCAAGTTACGTCGCTTCTATTTCAGACAGCGTACTGAGCTAGGCGGCATCTTAAAGCGCGTGGAATGGCGAGTAAAATGCACTATTAACCTTCTATGATAGGGCAATCAGAGACCAGATTAGATCATTATATACTTTGGTTAATATAAGAATTCAGCGAAATTCTATCACATTTGTTCAATTTACGTCGCTCCTATTTCAGATAGCGTATTGGGCTAAGCGGCATCTCAAAGCGCATGAAATGACGAGTGAAATGCACTATTAAACTTCTAGGGTAGGGCAAACAGGGACCCGATTAGATCATTTTATATTATGGTTAATTTAAGAATTCAGCGTAATTCTATCACATTTGTTCAATTTACGTCGCTTCTATTACAGATAGCTTATTGGGCTTAGCGGCATCTCAAAGCGCATGAAATGACGAGTGAAATGCACTATTAAACTTCTAGGGTAGGGCAAACAGAGACCCGATTAGGTCATTATATATTATGGTTAATTTAAGAATTCAGCAAAATTCTATCACATTTGTTCAATTTACGTCGTTCCTATTTCAGATAGCGTCCTGGGCTAAGCGGCATCTAAAAGCGCATGAAATGGCGAGTATAATGCACTATTATACTTCTAGGATGAGGCAAACAGAGACCCGATTAGATCATTTTATATTACGGTTAATATAAGAATTCAGCGTAATTCTATCACATTTGTTCAACTTACGTCGTTCCTATTTCAGATAGCGTACTGGGCTAGGCGGCATCTTAAAGCGCGTGGAATGGCGAGTAAAATGCACTATTAAACTTCTATGATAGGGCAATCAGAGACCCGATTAGATCATTTTATATATTGGTTAATATAAGAATTCAACGAAATTCTATCACATTTGTAAAATTTACGTCGCTCCTATTACAGATAGCTTATTGGGCTTAGCGGCATCTCAAAGCGCATGAAATATCGAGTGAAATGCACTATTAAACTTCTAGGGTAGGGCAAACAGAGACCCGATTAGATCATTTGATATTATGGTTAATTTAAGAATTCAGCAAAATTCTATCACATTTGCTCAATTTACGTCGCTCCTATTTCAGATAGCGTACTGGGCTAGGCGGCATCTTAAAGCGCGTGGAATGGCGAGTAAAATGCACTATTAAAATTCTATGATAGGGCAATCAGAGACCCGATTAGATCATTTTATATTTTGGTTAATATAAGAATTCAGCGAAATTCTATCACATTTGTTCAATTTGCGTCGCTCCTATTACAAATAGCTTATTGGGCTCAGCGGCATCTCAAAGCGCATGAAATGACGAGTGAAATGCACTATTAAGCTTCTAGGCAAGGCGAACAGAGACCCGAGCAGATCATTTTACATTATGGTTAATAAAAGAATTCAGCGAAATTCTATCACATTTGTTCAACTTACGTCGCTCCTATTTCAGATAGCGTATTGGGCTAAGCGGCATCGCAAAGCGCATGAAATGGCGAGTGAAATGCACCATTGGACGTCTATGGTAGGGCGAACAGAGACCCGATTAGATCATTTTATATTTGGTTAATATAAGAATTCAGTGAAATTCTATCACATTTGTTCAATTTACGTCGCTCCTATTTCAAATAGCGTATTGGGCTCAGCGGCATCTCAAAGCGCACGAAATGGCGAGCAAAATGTACTATTAAACTTCTAGGGTAGGGCAAACAGAGACCCGATTAGATCATTTTATGTTATGGTTAATTTAAGAATTCAGCGAAATTCTATCACATTTGTTCAACTTACGTCGCTCCTATTTCAAATAGCGTATTGAGCTAAGCGGCATCTCAAAGCGCATGAAATGGCGAGCAAAATGCACTATCAAACTTCTAGGGTAGAGCAAACAGAGACCCGATTAGATCATTTTGTACTATGGTTAATTTAAGAATTCAGCAAAATTCTATCACATTTGTTCAATGTACGTCGCACCTATTTCGGATAGCGTACTGGGCTAGGCGGCACCCTAAAGCGCGTGGAGTGGCGAGTAAAATGCACTATTAATCTTCTATGATAGGGCAATCAGAGACCCGATTAGATCATTTTATATTTTGATTAATATAAGAATTCAGCGAAATTCTATCACATTTGTTCAATTTACGTCGCTCGTATTTCAGATAGCTTATTGTGCTTAGCGGCATCTCAAAGCGCATGAAATGACGAGTGAAATGCACTATTAAACTTCTAGGGTAGGGCAAACAGAGACCCGATTAGATCATTTTATGTTATGGTTAATTTAAGAATTCAGCGAAATTCTATCACATTTGTTCAACTTACGTCGCTCCTAATTTAGATAGCGTACTGGGCTAGGCGGCATCTTAAAGCGCGTGGAATGGCGAGTAAAATGCACTGTTAAACTTCTAGGATAAGGCAAACAGAGACCCGATTAGATCATTTTATATTACGGTTAATATAAGAATTCAGCGTAATTCTATCACATTCGTTCAACTTACGTCGATCCTATTTCAGGTAGCGCACTGGGCTAGGCGGCATCTTAAAGCGCGTGGAATGGCGAGTAAAATGCACTATTAAACTTCTAGGATAAGGAAAACAGAGACCCGATTAGATCATTTTATATTACGGTTAATATAAGAATGCGGCGTAATTCTTTCACATTTGTTCAATTTACGTCGCTGCTATTCCAGATAGCTTATTGTGCTTAGCGGCGTCTCAAAGCGCATGAAATGACAAGTGAAATGCACTATTAAACTTCTAGGGTAGGACAAACAGAGACCCTATTAGATCATTTGATATTATGGTTTATTTAAGAATTCAGCGAAATTCTATCACATTTGTTCAATTTACGACGCTCCTATTTCAGATAGCGTATTGGGATAAGCGGCATCTCAAAGCGCATGAAATGGCGAGTAAAATGCACTATTAAACTTCTAGGGTAGGGCGAACAGAGACCCGATTAGATCATTTTACATTAAGGTTAATATAAGTCTTCAGCGAGATTCTATCACATTTGTTCAATTTACGTCGCTCCTATTTCAGACAGCGTACTGGGCTAGGCGGCATCTTAAAGCGTGTGGAATGGCGAGTAAAATGCACTATTAACCTTCTATGATAGGGCAATCAGAGACCAGTCTAGATCATTTTATACTTTGGTTAATATAAGAATTCAGCGAAATTCTATCACATTTGTTCAATTTACGTCGCTCCTATTTGAGATAGCGTATTGGGCTACGCGGCATCTCAAAGCGCATGAAATGACGAGTGAAATGCAATATTATACTTCTAGGGTAGGGCGAACAGAGACCCGAAGAGATCATTTTACATTAAGGTGAATATAAGAATGCAGCGTAATTCTGTCACATTTGTTCAACTTACGTCGCTCCTATTTCAGATAGCGTATTGGGTTAAGCGTCATCTCAAAGCGCATGAAATGGCGAGTAAAATGCACTATTAAACTTCTACGGTAGGGCGAACAGAGACCAGATTAGATCTTTTTACATTAAGGTTAATATAAGTATTCAGCGAGATTCTATCACATTTGTTCAATTTACGTCGCTCCTATTTCAGACAGCGTACTGGGCCAGGCGGCATCTTAAAGCGTGTGGAATGGCGAGTAAAATGCACTATTAACCTTCTATGATAGGGCAATCAGAGACCAGACTAGATCATTTTATACCTTGGTTAATATAAGAATTCAGCGAAATTCTATCACATTTGTTAAATTTACGTCGCTCCTATTTCAGATAGCCTATTGGGCTAAGCGGCATCTCAAAGCGCATGAAATGGCGTGCAAAATGCACGATTAAACTTCTAGGGTAGGGCAAACAGAGACCCGATTAGATCATTTTATATTTTGTTTAATATAAGAGTTCAGCGAAATTCTATCACATTTGTTCAACTTACGTCGCTCCTATTTCAGATAGCGTATTGAGCTAGGCGGCATCTCAAAGCGCATGAGATGACGAGTGAAATGCACTATTAAACTTCTAGGGTAGGGCGAACAGAGACCCGATTAGATCATTTTACATTAAGGTTAATATAAGTATTCAGCGAGATTCTATCACATTTGTTCAATTTGCGCCGCTCCTATTTCAGACAGCGTACTGGGCTAGGCGGCATCTTAAAGCGTGTGGAATGGCGAGTAAAATGCACTATTAACCTTCTATGATAGGGCAATCAGAGACCAGTCTAGATCATTTTATACTTTGGTTAATATAAGAATTCAGCGAAATTCTATCACATTTGTTCAATTTACGTCGCTCCTATTTCAGATAGCGTATTGGGCTACGCGGCATCTCAAAGCGCATGAAATGACGAGTGAAATGCAATATTATACATCTAGGGTAGGGCGAACAGAAACCCGAAGAGATCATTTTCCATTAAGGTGAATATAAGAATGCAGCGTAATTCTGTCACATTTGTTCAACTTACGTCGCTCCTATTTCAGATAGCGTATTGGGTTAAGCGTCATCTCAAAGCGCATGAAATGGCGAGTAAAATGCACTATTAAACTTCTACGGTAGGGCGAACAGAGACCCGATTAGATCATTTTACATTAAGGTTAATATAAGTATTCAGCGAGATTCTATCACATTTGTTCAATTTACGTCGCTCCTATTTCAGACAGCGTACTGGGCTAGGCGGCATCTTAAAGCGTGTGGAATGGCGTGTAAAATGCACTATTAAACTTCTACGGTAGGGCGAACAGAGACCCGATTAGATCATTTTACATTAAGGTTAATATAAGTATTCAGCGAGATTCTATCACATTTGTTCAATTTACGTCGCTCCTATTTCAGACAGCGTACTGGGCTAGGCGGCATCTTAAAGCGTGTGGAATGGCGAGTAAAATGCACTATTAACCTTCTATGATAGGGCAATCAGAGACCAGACTAGATCATTTTATACCTTGGTTAATATAAGAATTCAGCGAAATTCTATCACATTTGTTAAATTTACGTCGCTCCTATTTCAGATAGCCTATTGGGCTTAGCGGCATCGAAAAGCGCATGAAATGGCGAGTAAAATGCACAATTAAACTACTAGGGTAGGGCAAACAGAGACCCGATTAGATCATTTTATATTGTGGTTAATTTAATAATTCAGCAAAATTCTATCACATTTGTTCAATTTACGTCGCTCCTATTTCAGATAGCGTATTGGGCTACGCGGCATCTCAAAGCGCATGAAATGACGAGTGAAATGCAATATTATACTTCTAGGGTAGGGCGAACAGAGACCCGAAGAGATCATTTTACATTAAGGTGAATATAAGAATGGAGCGTAATTCTGTCACATTTGTTCAACTTACGTCGCTCCTATTTCAGATAGCGTATTGGGTTAAGCGTCATCTCAAAGCGCATCAAATGGCGAGTAAAATGCACTATTAAACTTCTAGGGTAGGGCAAACAGAGACCCGATTAGGTCATTTTATATTATGGTTAATTTAAGAATTCAGCAAAATTCTATCACATTTGTTCAATTTACGTCGTTCCTATTTCAGATAGCGTCCTGGGCTGAGCGGCATCTAAAAGCGCATGAAATGGCGAGTATAATGCAATACTAAACTTCTAGGATAAGGCAAACAGAGACCCGATTAGATTATTTTATATTACGGTTAATATAAGAATTCAGCGTAATTCTATCACATTTGTTCAACTTACGTCGCTGCTAATTTAGATAGCGTACTGGTCTAGGCGGCATCTTAAAGCGCGTGGAATGGCGAGTAAAATGCACTGCTAAACTTCTATGGTAGGGCAATCAGAGACCCGATTAGATCATTTTATATTTTGTTTAATATAAGATTTCAGGGAATTCTATCACATTTGTTCAATTTACGTCGCTCCTATTTCAGATAGCGTATTGGGCGAAGCGGCATCTCAAAGCGCATGAAATGGCGTCTAAAATGCACTATTAAGCTTCTAGGGTAGGGCAAGCAGAGACCCGATTAGATCATTTTATATTATGGTTAATTTAAGAATTCTGCAAAATTCTATCACTTTCGTTCAATTTAGGTCGCTCCTATTTCAGATAGCGTACTGGGCTAGGCGGCATCTTAAAGCGCGTGGAATGCCGAGTAAAATCCACTATTAAACTTCTAGGCTAGGGCGAACAGAGACCAGATTAGATCATTTTACATTCTGGTTAATAAAATAATTCAGCGAAATTCTATCACCTTTGTTCAACTTTCGTCGCTCCTATTTCAGATAGCGTATTGGGCTAAGCGGCATCTCAAAGCGCATGAAATGGCGAGTAAAATGCACTATTAAACTTCTAGGGTAGGGCAAACAGAGACCCGATTAGATCATTTTATATTATGGTTAATTTAAGAATTCAGCAAAATTCTATCACATTTGTTCAATGTACGTCGCTCCTATTCCAGATAGCGTATTGGGCTATGCGGCACCTTAAAGCACATGAAATGGCGAGTAAAATGCACTATTAAACTTCTATGATAGGGCAAACAGAGACCCGATTATATCATTTTATATTACGGTTAATATAAGAATTCAGCGTAATTCTATCACATTTGTTTAATTTACGTCGCTCCTATTTCAGATTGCGTATTGGGCGAAGCGGCATCTCAAAGCGCATGAAATGGCGACTAAAATGCACTATTAAACTTCTAGGGTAGGGCAAGCAGAGACCCGATTAGATCATTTTATATTATGGTTAATTTAAGAATTCTGCAAAATTCTATCACATTCGTTCAATTTAGGTCGCTCCTATTTCGGATAGCGTACTGGGCTAGGCGGCACCCTAAAGCGCGTGGAGTGGCGAGTAAAATGCACTATTAATCTTCTATGATAGGGCAATCAGAGACCCGATTAGATCATTTTATATTTTGGTTAATATAAGAATTCAGCGAAATTCTATCACATTTGTTCAATTTACGTCGCTCGTATTTCAGATAGCTTATTGTGCTTAGCGGCATCTCCAAGCGCATGAAATGACGAGTGAAATGCACTATTAAACTTCTAGGGTAGGGCAAACAGAGACCCGATCAGATCATTTTATGTTATGGTTAATTTAAGAATTCAGCGAAATTCTATCACATTTGTTCAATTTACGTCGCTCCTATTTCAGATAGCGTATTGGGCTAAGCGGCATCTGAAGACGCATGAAATGGCGAGTAAAATGCACTACTAAACTTCTAGGGTAGGGCCAACAGAGACCCGATTAAATCATTTTATATTATAGTTAATTTAAGAATGCAGCGAAATTCTATCACATTTGTTCAATTTACATCGCTCCTATTTCAAATAGCGTATTGGGCTAAGCGGCATCTCAAAGCGCATGAAATGGCGAGTAAAATGCAATACTAAACTTCTAGGATAAGGCAAACAGAAACCCGATTAGATCATTTTATATTATAGTTAATTTAAGAATTCAGCGAAATTCTATCACATTTGTTCAATTTACGTCGCTCCTATTTCGGATAGCGTATTGGGCTAAGCGGTATCTCAAAGCGCATGAAATGGCGAGTAAAATGCAATACTAAACTTCTAGGATAAGGCAAACAGAGACCCGATTAGATCATTTTATATTACGGTTAATATAAGAATTCAGCGTAATTCTATCACATTTGTTGAACTTACGTCGCTCCTAATTTAGATAGCGTACTGGGCTAGGCGGCATCTTAAAGCGCGTGGAATGGCGAGTAAAATGCACTGCTAAACTTCTATGATAGGGCAATCAGAGACCCGATTAGATCATTGTATATTTTGTTTAATATAAGATTTCAGGGAAATTCTATCAAATTTGTTCAATTTACGTCGCTCCTATTTCAGATAGCGTATTGGGCTAACCGGCATCTCAAGGCGCATGAAATGGCGAATAAAATGCGCTATTAAACTTCTAGGCTAGGGCGAACAGAGACCCGATTAGATCATTTTACATTATGGTTCTTAAAAGAATTCAGCGAAATTCTAGCACATTTGTTCAACGTACGTCGCTCCTATTTCAGATAGCGTATTGGGATAAGCGGCATCGAAAAGCGCATGAAATGGCGAGTAAAATGCACTATTAAACTTCTAGGATAAGGCAAACAGAGACCCGATTAGATCATTTATATTACGGTTAATATAAGAATTCGGCGTAGTTCTTTCACATTTGTTCCATTTACGTCGCTGCTATTCCAGATAGCTTATTGTGCTTAGCGGCATCTCAAAGCGCATGAAATGACGAGTGAAATGCACTGTTAAACTTCTAGGGTAGGGCAAACAGAGACCCGATTAGATCATTTTATATTAAGGTTACTTTAAGAATTCAGCGAAGTTCTATCACATTTGTTCAATTTACGTCGCTCCTATTTCAGATAGCGTACTGTGCTAGGCGGCATCTTAAGGCGCGTGGAATGGCGAGTAAAATGCACAATGAAACTTCTATGGTAGGGAAACCAGAGACCCGATTAGATCATTTTATATTAAGGTTACTTTAAGAATTCAGCGACATTCTATCACATTTGTTCAATTTACGTCGCTCCTATTTCAGATAGCTTATTGGGCTAAGCGGCATGTCAAAGCGCATGAAATGACGAGTGAAATGCACTGTTAAACTTCTATGATAGGGCAACCAGAGACCCGATTAGATCATTTTATATTTTGTTTAATATAAGATTTCAGGGAAATTCTATCACATTTGTTCAATTTACGTCGCTCCTATTTCAGATAGCTTATTGGGCAAAGCGGCATCTCAAAGCGCATGAAATGGCGAGCAAAATGCACTATTAAACTTCTATCCTAGGGCAATCAGAGACCCGATTAGATCATTTTATATTTTGGTTAATATAAGAATTCAGTGAAATTCTATCACATTTGTTCAATTTACGTCGCTCCTATTTCAGATAGCGTATTGGGCAAAGCGGCATCTCAAAGCGTATGAAATGGCGAATAAAATGCACTATTAAAGTTCTAGGCTAGGGCGAACAGAGACCCGATTAGATCATTTTACATTATGGTTAATAAAAGAATTCAGCGAAACTCTATCACATTTGTTCAACTTACGTCGCTCCTATTTCAGATAGCGTACTGGGCTAGGCGCCATCTTAAAGCGCGTGGAATGGCGAGTAAAATGCACTGCTCAACTTTTATGATAGGGCAATCAGAGATCCGATTAGATCATTTTATATTTTGTTTAATATAAGATTTCAGGGAAATTCTATCACATTTGTTCAATTTACGTCGCTCCTATTTCAGATAGCTTATTGGGCTAAGCGGCATGTCAAAGCGCATGAAATGACGAGTGAAATGCACTGTTAAACTTCTATGATAGGGCAATCAGAGACCCGATTAGATCATTTTATATTTTGTTTAATATACGATTTCAGGGAAATATTATCACATTTGTTCAATTTACGTCGCTCCTATTTCAGATAGCTTATTGGGCTAAGCGGCATCTGAAGTCGCATGAAATGGCGAGTAGAATGCACTATTCAACTTCTAGGGTAGGGCGAACAGAGACCCGAAGAGATCATTTTACATTAAGGTGAATATAAGAATGCAGCGTAATTCTGTCACATTTGTTCAACTTACGTCGCTCCTATTTCAGATAGCGTATTGGGTTAAGCGTCATCTCAAAGCGCATGAAATGGCGAGTAAAATGCACTATTAAACTTCTACGGTAGGGCGAACAGAGACCCGATTAGATCTTTTTACATTAAGGTTAATATAAGTATTCAGCGAGATTCTATCACATTTGTTCAATTTACGTCGCTCCTATTTCAGACAGCGTACTGGGCCAGGCGGCATCTTAAAGCGTGTGGAATGGCGAGTAAAATGCACTATTAACCTTCTATGATAAGGCAATCAGAGACCAGACTAGATCATTTTATACCTTGGTTAATATAAGAATTCAGCGAAATTCTATCACATTTGTTCAATTTACGTCGCTCCTATTTCAGATAGCGTATTGGGCTACGCGGCATCTCAAAGCGCATGAAATGACGAGTGAAATGCAATATTATACATCTAGGGTAGGGCGAACAGAGACCCGAAGAGATCATTTTACATTAAGGTGAATATAAGAATGCAGCGTAATTCTGTCACATTTGTTCAACTTACGTCGCTCCTATTTCAGATAGCGTATTGGGTTAAGCGTCATCTCAAAGCGCATGAAATGGCGAGTAAAATGCACTATTAAACTTCTACGGTAGGGCGAACAGAGACCCGATTAGATCATTTTACATTAAGGTTAATATAAGTATTCAGCGAGATTCTATCACGTTTGTTCAATTTACGTCGCTCCTATTTCAGACAGCGTACTGGGCTAGGCGGCATCTTAAAGCGTGTGGAATGGCGAGTAAAATGCACTATTAAACTTCTACGGTAGGGCGAACAGAGACCCGATTAGATCATTTTACATTAAGGTTAATATAAGTATTCAGCGAGATTCTATCACATTTGTTCAATTTACGTCGCTCCTATTTCAGACAGCGTACTGGGCTAGGCGGCATCTTAAAGCGTGTGGAATGGCGAGTAAAATGCACTATTAACCTTCTATGATAGGGCAATCAGAGAACAGACTAGATCATTTTATACCTTGGTTAATATAAGAATTCAGCGAAATTCTATCACATTTGTTAAATTTACGTCGCTCCTATTTCAGATAGCCTATTGGGCTTAGCGGCATCGAAAAGCGCATGAAATGGCGAGTAAAATGCACAATTAAACTACTAGGGTAGGGCAAACAGAGACCCGATTAGATCATTTTATATTGTGGTTAATTTAATAATTCAGCAAAATTCTATCACATTTGTTCAATTTACGTCGCTCCTATTTCAGATAGCGTATTGGGCTACGCGGCATCTCAAAGCGCATGAAATGACGAGTGAAATGCAATATTATACTTCTAGGGTAGGGCGAACAGAGACCCGAAGAGATCATTTTACATTAAGGTGAATATAAGAATGGAGCGTAATTCTGTCACATTTGTTCAACTTACGTCGCTCCTATTTCAGATAGCGTATTGGGTTAAGCGTCATCTCAAAGCGCATGAAATGGCGAGTAAAATGCACTATTAAACTTCTACGGTAGGGCGAACAGAGACCCGATTAGATCATTTTACATTAAGGTTAATATAAGTATTCAGCGAGATTCTATCACATTTGTTCAATTTACGTCGCTCCTATTTCAGACAGCGTACTGGGCTAGGCGGCATCTTAAAGCGTGTGGAATGGCGAGTAAAATGCACTATTAACCTTCTATGATAGGGCAATCAGAGACCAGACTAGATCATTTTATACCTTGGTTAATATAAGAATTCAGCGAAATTCTATCACATTTGTTAAATTTACGTCGCTCCTATTTCAGATAGCCTATTGGGCTTAGCGGCATCGAAAAGCGCATGAAATGGCGAGTAAAATGCACAATTAAACTACTAGGGTAGGGCAAACAGAGACCCGATTAGATCATTTTATATTGTGGTTAATTTAATAATTCAGCAAAATTCTATCACATTTGTTCAATTTACGTCGCTCCTATTTCAGATAGCGTATTGGGCTAAGCGGCATCTCAAAGCGCATGAAATGGCCAGTATAATGCACTATCAAACTTCTAGGATAAGGCAAACAGAGACTCGATTAGATCATTTTATATTACGGTTAATATAAGAATTCAGCGTAATTCTATCACATTTGTTCAACTTACGTCGCTCCTATTTCAGGTAGCGCACTGGGCTAGGCGGCATCTTAAAGCGCGTGGAATGGCGAGTAAAATGCACTATTAAACTTCTAGGATAAGGCAAACAGAGACCCGATTAGATCATTTTATATTACGGTTAATATAAGAATGCGGCGTAATTCTTTCACATTTGTTCAATTTACGTCGCTGCTATTCCAGATAGCTTATTGTGCTTAGCGGCATCTCAAAGCGCATGAAATGACGAGTGAAATGCACTATTAAACTTCTAGGGTAGGGCAAACAGAGACCCGATTAGATCATTTTATATTTTGTTTAATATAAGAATTCTGCGAAATTCTATCACATTTGTTCAATTTACGTCGCTCCTATTTCAGACAGCTTATTTGGCTTAGCGGCATCTCAAAGCGCATGAAATGGCTAACAAAATGCACTATTAAACTTCTAGGCTAGGGCGAACAGAGACCAGATTAGATCATTTTATATTTCGGTTAATATAAGAATTCTGCGAAATTCTATCACATTTGTTCAACTTACGTCGCTCCTATTTCAGATAGCGTACTGGGCTAGGCGGCATCTTAAAGCACGTGGAATGGCGAGTAAAATGCACTACTAAACTTCTATGATAGGGCAATCAGAGACCCGATTAGATCATTTTATATTTTGGTTAATATAAGAATTCAGCGAAATTCTATCACATTTGTTCAATTTACGTCGCTCCTATTACAGATAGCTTATTGTGCTTAGCGGCATCTCAAAGCGCATGAAGTGACGAGTGAAATGCACTATTAAACTTCTAGGGTAGGGCAAACAGAGACCCGATTATATCATTTTACATTATGGATAATGTAAGAATTCAGCGAAATTCTATCACATTTGGTCAATTTACGTTGCTCCTATTTCAGATAGCTTATTGGGCTTAGCGGCATCTCAAAGCGCATGAAGTGACGAGTGAAATGCCCTATTAAACTTCTTGTGTAGGGCAAACAGAGACCCGATTAGATCATTTTATATTATGGTTAATTTAAGAATTCAGCAAAATTCTATCACATTTGTTCAACTTACGTCGCTCCTATTTCAGATAGCGTACTGTGCTAGGCGGCATCTTAAAGCTCGTGGAATGGCGCGTAAAATGCACGATTAAACTTCTATGATAGGGCAATCAGAGACCAGATTAGATCATTTTATACTTTGGTTAATATAAGAGTTCAGCGAAATTCTATCACATTTGTTCAATTTACGTCGCTCCTATTACAGATAGCTTATTGTGCTTAGCGGCATCTCAAAGCGCATGAAGTGACGAGTGAAATGCACTATTAAACTTCTAGGGTAGGGCAAACAGAGACCCGATTATATCATTTTACATTATGGTTGATGTAAGAATTCAGCGAAATTCTATCACATTTGGTCAATTTACGTTGCTCCTATTTCAGATAGCTTATTGGGCTTAGCGGCATCTCAAAGCGCATGAAGTGACGAGTGAAATGCCCTATTAAACTTCTTGGGTAGGGCAAACAGAGACCCAATTAGATCATTTTATATTATGGTTTATTTAAGAATTCAGCAAAATTCTATCACATTTGCTCAACTTACGTCGCTCCTATTTCAGATAGCGTACTGTGCTAGGCGGCATCTTAAAGCTCGTGGAATGGCGAGTAAAATGCACTACTAAACTTCTATGATAGGGCAATCAGAGACCCGATTAGCTCATTTTATATTTTGTTTAATATATGATTTCAGGGAAATTCTATCACATTTGTTCAATTTACGTCGCTCCTATTTCAGATAGCTTATTGGGCTAAGCGGCATGTCAAAGCGCATGAAATGACGAGTGAAATGCACTGTTAAACTTCTATGATAGGGCAATCAGAGACCCGATTAGATCATTTTATATTTTGTTTAATATAAGATTTGAGGGAAATTCTATCACATTTGTTCAATTTACGTCGCTCCTATTTCAGATAGCTTATTGGGCTAAGCGGCATCTGAAGGCGCATGAAATGGCGAGTAAAATGCACTATTAAGCTTCTATGATAGGGCAATCAGAGACCCGATTAGATCATTTTATATTTTGGTTAATATAAGAATTCAACGGAATTCTATCACATTTGTTCAATTTACGTCGCTTCTATTACAGATAGCGTCCTGGGCTAAGCGGCATCTAAAAGCGCATGAAATGGCGTGTATAATGCACTATTATACTTCTAGGATAAGGCAAACAGAGACCCGATTAGATCATTTTATATTACGGTTAATATAAGAATGCAGCGTGATTCTATCACATTTGTTCAAGATACGTCGCTCCTATTTCAGATAGCGTACTGGGCTAGGCGGCTTCTTAAAGCGCGTGGAATGGCGAGTGAAATGCACTATTAAACTTCTATGATAGGGCAATCAGAGACCCGATTAGATCATTTTATGTTTTGGATAATATAAGAATTCAACGAAATTCTATCACATTTGTAAAATTTACGTCGCTCCTATTTCAGATAGCGTACTGGGCTAGGCGGCATCTTAAAGCGCATGAAATGGCGAGTAAAATGCACTGTTAAACTTCTAGAGTAGGGCAAACAGAGACCCGATTAGATCATTTTATATTACGGTTAATATAAGAATGCAGCGTAATTCTATCACATTTGTTCAACTTACGTCGCTCCTATTTTAGATAGCGTATTGGGCTAAGCGGCATCTCAAAGCGCATGAAATGGCGAGTAAAATGCACTATTAGATTTCTATGGTAGGGCGTACAGAGACCCGATTAGATCATTTTATATTATGGTTAATTTAAGAATTCAGCAAAATTCTATCACATTTGTTCAATTTACGTCGCTCCTATTTCAGATACCGTACTGGGCTCGGCGGCATCTTAAAGCGCGTGGAATGGCGAGTGAAATGCACTATTAGACTTCTATGGTAGGGCGAACAGAGACCCGATTAGATCATTTTATATTATGGTTAATTTAAGAATTCAGCGAAATTCTATCACATTTGTTCAATTTACGTCGCTCCTATTTCAGGTAGCGTACTGGGCGAAGCGGCATCCTAAAGCGCGTGGAATGGCGAGTAAAATGCACTATTAAACTTCTAGGCTAGGGCGAACAGAGACCCGATCAGATCATTTTACATTATGGTTAATAAAAGAATTCAGCGAAATTCTATCACATTTGTTCAACTTACGTCGCTCCTATTTCAGATAGCGTATTGGGCTAAGCGGCATCTCAAAGCGCATGAAATGGCGAGTAAAATGCACTATTAGATTTCTATGGTAGGGCGTACAGAGACCCGATTAGATCATTTTATATTATGGTTAATTTAAGAATTCAGCAAAATCCTATCACATTTGTTCAATTTACGTCGCTCCTATTTCAGATACCGTACTGGGCTCGGCGGCATCTTAAAGCGCGTGGAATGGCGAGTGAAATGCACTATTAGACTTCTATGGTAGGGCGAACAGAGACCCGATTAGATCATTTTATATTATGGTTAATTTAAGAATTCAGCGAAATTCTATCACATTTGTTCAATTTACGTCGCTCCTATTTCAGGTAGCGTACTGGGCTAGGCGGCATCTTAAAGCGCGTGGAATGGCGAGTGAAATGCACTATTAGACTTCTATGGTAGGGCGAACAGAGACCCGATTAGATCATTTTATATTATGGTTAATTTAAGAATTCAGCGAAATTCAATCACATTTGTTCAATTTACGTCGCTCCTATTTCAGATAGCGTATTGTGCTAAGCGGCATCTCAAAGCGCATGAAATGGCGAGTGAAGTGCACTATTAGACTTCTATGGTAGGGCAATCAGTGACCCGATTAGATCATTTTATATTATAGTTAATTTAAGAATTCAGCAAAATTCTATCACATTTGTTCAATTTACGTCGCTCCTATTTCAGATAGCGTATTGGGATATGCGGCATCTCAAAGCGCATGAAATGGCGAGTAAAATGCACAATTAAACTAATAGGGTAGGGCAAACAGAGACCCGATTAGATCATTTTATATTACGGTTAATATAAGAATTCAGCGTAATTCTATCACATTTGTTCAACTTACGTCGCTCCTATTTCAGGTAGCGTACTGGGCTAGGCGGCATCTTAAAGCGCGTGGAATGGCGAGTAAAATGCACTATTAAACTTCTAGGATAAGGCAAACAGAGACCCGATTAGATCATTTTATATTTTGGTTAATATAAGAATTCAGCGAAATTCTATCACATTTGTTCAATTTACGTCGCTCATATTTCAGATAGCGAACTGGGCTATGCGGCATCTTAAAGCGCGCGGAATGGCGAGTAAAATGCACTATTAAACTTCTATGCTAGGGCAATCAGAGACCCGATTAGATCATTTTATATTATGTTTAATATAAGATTTCAGGGAAATTCTATCACATTTGTTTAATTTACGTCGCTCCTATTTCAGATAGCGTATCGGGCAAAGCGGCATCTCAAAGCGTATGAAATGGCGAATAAAATGCACTATTAAAGTTCTAGGGTAGGGCAAACAGAGACCCGATTAGATCATTTTATATTATGGTTAATTTAAGAATTGAGCGAAATTCTATCTCATTTGTTCAACTTACGTCGCTCCTAATTTAGATAGCGTACTGGGCTAGGCGGCATCTTAAAGCGCGTGGAATGGCGAGTAAAATGCACTGCTAAACTTCTATGATAGGGCAATCAGAGACCCGATTAGATCATTTTATATTTTGTTTAATATAAGATTTCAGGGAAATTCTATCACATTTGTTCAATTTCCGTCGCTCCTATTTCAGATAGCATATTGGGCTAAGCGGCATCGAAAAGCGCATGAAATGGCGAGTAAAATGCACTATTAGATTTCTATGGTAGGGCGTACAGAGACCCGATTAGATCATTTTATATTATGGTTAATTTAAGAATTCAGCAAAATTCTATCACATTTGTTCAATTTACGTAGCTCCTATTTCAGATAGCGTATTTGGCTAAGCGCCATCTCAAAGCGCATGAAATGGCGAGTAAAATGCACTATTAGATTTCTATGGTAGGGCGTACAGAGACCCGATTAGATCATTTTATATTATGGTTAATTTAAGAATTCAGCGAAATTCTATCACAATTGTTCTATTTACGTCGCTCGTATTTCAGATAGCGTATTGGGCTAAGCGCCATCTCAAAGCGCATGAAATGGCGAGTAAAATGCACTATTAATCTTCTAGGGTAGGGCGAACAGAGACCCGATTAGAACACTTTACATTAAGGTTAATATAAGAATTCAGCGAAAGTCTCTCACATTTGTTCTATTTACGTCGCTCGTATTTCAGATAGCGTATTGGGCTAAGCGCCATCTCAAAGCGCATGAAATGGCGAATAAAATGCACTCTTAAACTTCTAGGCTAGGGCAAACAGAGACCCGATTAGATCATTTTATATTACGGTTAATTTAAAAATTCAGCAACATTCTATCACATTTGTTCAATTTACGTCGCTCCTATTTCAGATAGCGTATTGGGCTATGCGGCATCTCAAAGCGCATGAAATGGCGAGTGAAATGCACCATTAGACTTCTATGGTAGGGCGAACAGAGACCCGATTAGATCATTTTACATTAAGGTTAATATAAAGATTCACGGAAATTCTATCACATTTGTTCAATTTACGTCGCTCCTATTTCAGATAGCGTATTGGGCTATGCGGCATCTCAAAGCGCATGAAATGGCGAGTAAAATGCACTATTAAACTTCTAGGGTAGGGCAAACAGAGACCCGATTAGATCATTTTATATTATGGTTAATTTAAGAATTCAGCAAAATTCTATCACATTTGCTCAATTTACGTCGCTCCTATTTCAGATAGCGTATTGGGCTAAGCGGTATCTCAAAGCGCATGAAATGGCGAGTAAAATGCAATACTAAACTTCTAGGGTAGGGCAAACAGAGACCCGATTAGATCATTTGTTATTATGGTTAATATAAGAATTCAGCGAAATTCTATCACATTTGTTCAACTTACGTCGCTCATATTTCAGATAGCGTACTGGGCTAGGCGGCATCTTAAAGCGCGTGGAATGGCGAGTAAAATGCACTACTAATCTTCTATGATAGGGCAATCAGAGACCCGATTAGATCATTTTATATTTTGTTTAATATAAGATTTCAGGGAAATTCTATCACATTTGTTCAATTTCCGTCGCTCCTATTTCAGATAGCATATTGGGCTAAGTGGCATCGAAAAGCGCATGAAATGGCGAGTAAAATGCACAATTAAACTACTAGGGTAGGGCAAACAGAGACCCGATTAGGTCATTTTATATTGTTGTTAATTTAATAATTCAGCAAAATTCTATCACATTTGTTCAATTTACGTCGCTCCTATTTCAGATAGCTTATTGGGCTATGCGGCATCTCAAAGCGCATGAAATGGCGAGTAAAGTGCAGTATTAGATTTCTATGGTAGGGCGTACAGAGACCCGATTAGATCATTTTATATTATGGTTAATTTAAGAATTCAGCGAAATTCTATCACATTTGTTCAATTTACGTCGCTCCTATTTCAAATAGCTTATTGGCCGAAGCGGCGTCTCAAAGCGCATGAAATGACGAGTGAAATGCACTATTAAACTTCTAGGGTAGGGCAAACAGAGACCCGATTAGATCATTTGATATTATGGTTAATTTAAGAATTCAGCGAAATTCTATCACATTTGTTCAATTTACGTCGCTCCTATTTCAGATAGCATATTGGGATAAGCGGCATCTCAAAGCGCATGAAATGGCGAGTAAAATGCACTATTAAACTTCTAGGGTAGGGCGAACAGAGACACGATTAGATCATTTTACATTAAGGTTAATATAAGTATTCAGCGAGATTCTATCACATTTGTTCAATTTACGTCGCTCCTATTTCAGACAGCGTACTGGGCTAGGCGGCATCTTAAAGCGTGTGGAATGGCTAGTAAAATGCACTATTAACCTTCTATGATAGGGCAATCAGAGACCAGACTAGATCATTTTATACCTTGGTTAATATAAGAATTCAGCGAAATTCTATCACATTTGTTAAATTTACGTCGCTCCTATTTCAGATAGCCTATTGGGCTGAGCGGCACCTCAAAGCGCATGAAATGGCTTGTAAAATGCAGAAATTCTATCACATTTGTTCAATTTACGTCGCTCCTATTTCAGACAGCTTATTGGGCTTAGCGGCATCTCAAAGCGCATGAAATGGCGAACAAAATGCATTATTAAACTTCTAGGCTAGGGCGAACAGAGACCAGATTAGGTTATTTTATATTATGGTCAATTTAAGAATTCAGCGAAATTCTATCACATTTGTTCAATTTACGTCGCTCCTATTACAGGTAGCTTATTGGGCTCAGCGGCATCTCAAAGCGCATGAAATGACGAGTGAAATGCACTATTAAACTTCTAGGCTAGGGCGAACAGAGACCCGAGCAGATCATTTTACATTATGGTTAATAAAAGAATTCAGCGAAATTCTATCACATTTGTTCAACTTATGTCGCTCCTATTTCAGATAGCGTATTGGGCTAAGCGGCATCTCAAAGCGCATGAAATGGCGAGTGAAATGCACTATTAAACTTCTAGGGTAAGGCAAACAGAGACCCGATTAGGTCATTTTATATTATGGTTAATTTAAGAATTCAGCAAAATTCTATCACATTTGTTCAATTTACGTCGTTCCTATTTCAGATAGCATCCTGGGCTAAGCGGCATCTAAAAGCGCATGAAATGATGAGTATAATGCACTATTATACTTCTAGGATAAGGCAAACAGAGACCCGATTAGATCATTTTATATTACGGTTAATATAAGAATTCAGCGTAATTCTATCACATTTGTTCAACTTACGTCGTTCCTATTTCAGATAACGTACTGGGCTAGGCGGCATCTTAAAGCGCGTGGAATGGCGAGTAAAGTGCACTATTAAACTTCTATGATAGGGCAATCAGAGACCCGATTAGATCATTTTATATATTGGTTAATATAAGAATTCAACGAAATTCTATCACATTTGTAAAATTTACGTCGCTCCTATTACAGATAGCTTATTGGGCTTAGCGGCATCTCAAAGCGCATGGAATGACGAGTGAAATGCACTATTAAACTTCTAGGGTAGGGCAAACAGTCACGCGATTAGATCATTTTATATTATGGTTAATTTAAGAATTCAGCCAAATTCTATCACATTTGCTCAATTTACGTCGCTCCTATTTCAGATAGCGTATTGGGCTAAGCGGTATCTCAAAGCGCATGAAATGGCGAGTAAAATGCAATACTAAACTTCTAGGATAAGGCAAACAGAGACCCGATTAGAACATTTTATATTACGGTTAATATAAGAATGCAGCGTAATTCTATCACATTTGTTCAACTTACGTCGCTCCTAATTTAGATAGCGTACTGGACTAGGCGGCATCTTAAAGCGCGTGGAATGGCGAGTAAAATGCACTGCTAAACTTCTATGATAGGGCAATCAGAAACACGATTAGATCATTTTATATTGTGGTTAATTTAAGAATTCAGCAAAATTCTATCACATTTGTTCAATTTACGTCGCTCCTATTTCAGATAGCGTATTGGGCTAAGCTGCATCTCAAAGCGCATGAAATGGCCAGTAAAATGCACTATCAAACTTCTAGGATAAGGCAAACAGAGACCCGATTAGATCATTTTATATTACGGTTAATATAAGAATTCAGCGTAATTCTATCACATTTGTTCAACTTACGTCGCTCCTATTTCATGTAGCGTACTGGGCTAGACGGCATCTTAAAGCGCGTGGAATGGCGAGTAAAATGCACTATTAAACTTCTAGGATAAGGCAAACAGAGACCCGATTAGATCATTTTATATTACGGTTAATATAAGAATGCGGCGAAATTCTTTCACATTTGTTCAATTTACGTCGCTGCTATTCCAGATAGCTTATTGTGCTTAGCGGCATCTCAAAGCGCATGAAATGACGAGTGAAATGCACTATTAAACTTTTAGGGTAGGGCAAACAGAGACCCGATTAGATCATTTTATATTATGGTTAATTTAAGATGTCAGCTAAATTTTATCACATCTGTTCAATTTACGTCGCTCCTATTTCAGATAGCGTACTGGGCTAGGCGGCATCTTGAAGCGCGTGGAATGGCGAGTAAAGTGCACTACTAAACTTCTATGATAGGGCAATCAGAGACCCGAGTAGATCATTGTATATTTTGTTTAATATCAGATTTCAGGGAATTTGTATCACATTTGTTCAATTTACGTCGTTCCTAATTCAGATAGCGTATTCGGCTAAGCGGCATCTCAAAGCGCATGAAATGGCGAATAAAATGCACTCGTAAACTTCTAGGCTAGGGCAAACAGAGACCCGATTAGATCATTTTATATTACGGTTAATTTAAGAATTCAGCAAAATTCTATCACATTTGTTCAATTTCCGTCGCTCCTATTTCAGATAGCTTATTGGGCTAAGAGGCATCTCAAAGCGCATGAAATGACGAGTGAAATGCACTATTAAACTTCTAGGATAGGGCGAACGGAGACCCGATTAGATCATTTTACATTAATGTTAATATAAGAATTCAGGGAAATTCTATCACATTTGTTCAATTTACGTCGCTCCTATTTCCGATAGCGCACTGGGCTAGGCGGCATCTTAAAGCGCGTGGAATGGCGAGTAAAATGCACTACTAAACTTCTATGATAGGGCAATCAGAGACCCGAGTAGATCATTTTATATTTTGTTTAATATAAGATTTCAGGGAAATTCTATCGCATTTGTTCAATTTACGTTGCTCCTGTTTCAGATAGCGTATTGGGCTAAGCGGCATCTCAAAGCGCATGAAATGGCGAGTAAAATGCACTATTAAACTTCTAGGGTAGGGCAAACAGAGACCCGATTAGATCATTTTATATTATGGTTAATTTAAGAATTCAGCAAAATTCTATCACATTTGTTCAATGTACGTCGCTCCTAATTTAGATAGCGTACTGGGCTAGGCGGCATCTTAAAGCGCGTGGAATGGCGAGTAAAATGCACTATTAATCTTCTATGATAGGGCAATCAGAGACCCGATTAGATCATTTTATATTTTGGTTAATATAAGAATTCAGCGAAATTCTATCACATTTGTTCAATTTACGTCGTTCCTATTTCAGATACCATCCTGGGCTAAGCGGCATCTCAAAGCGCATGAAATGGCGAGCAAAATGCACTATTAAACTTCTAGGGTAGGGCAATCAGTGACCCGATTAGATCATTTTATATTATAGTTAATTTAAGAATTCAGCGAAATTCTATCACATTTGTTCAATTTACGTCGCTCCTATTTCGGATAGCGTATTGGGCTATGCGGTATCTCAAAGCGCATGAAATGGCGAGTAAAATGCAATACTAAACTTCTAGGATAAGGCAAACAGAGACCCGATTAGATCATTTTATATTACGGTTAATATAAGAATTCAGCGTAATTCTATCACATTTGTTCAACTTACGTCGCTCCTAATTTAGATAGCGTACTGGGCTAGGCGGCATATTAAAGCGCGTGGAATGGCGAGTAAAATGCACTGCTAAACTTCTATGATAGGGCAATCAGAGACCCGATTAGATCATTGTATATTTTGTTTAATATAAGATTTCAGGGAAATTCAAACACATTTGTTCAATTTACGTCGCTCCTATTTCAGATAGCGTATTGGGATAAGCGGCATCGAAAAGCGCATGAAATGGCGAGTAAAATGCACAATTAAACTACTAGGGTAGGGCAAACAGAGACCCGATTAGATCATTTTATATTGCGGTTAATTTAAGAATTCAGCAAAATTCTATCACATTTGTTCAACTTACGTCGCTCCTATTTCAGGTAGCGCACTGGGCTAGGCGGCATCTTAAAGCGCGTGGAATGGCGAGTAAAATGCACTATTAAACTTCTGGGATAAGGCAAACAGAGACCCGATTAGATCATTTTATATTACGGTTAATATAAGAATGCGGCGTAATTCTTTCACATTTGTTCAATTTACGTCGCTGCTATTCCAGATAGCTTATTGTGCTTAGCGGCATCTCAAAGCGCATGAAATGACGAGTGAAATGCACTATTAAACTTCTAGGGTAGGGCAAACAGAGACCCGATTAGATCATTTTATATTAAGGTTACTTTAAGAATTCAGCGAAATTCTATCACATTTGTTCAATTTACGTCGCTCCTATTTCAAATAGCTTATTGGGCGAAGCGGCGTCTCAAAGCGCATGAAATGACGAGTGAAATGCACTATTAAACTTCTAGGGTAGGGCAAACAGAGACCCGATTAGATCATTTGATATTATGGTTAATTTAAGAATTCAGCGAAATTCTATCACATTTGTTCAATTTACGTCGCTCCTATTTCAGATAGCGTATTGGGATAAGCGGCATCTCAAAGCGCATGAAATGGCGAGTAAAATGCACTATTAAACTTCTAGGGTAGGGCGAACAGAGACACGATTAGATCATTTTACATTAAGGTTAATATAAGTATTCAGCGAGATTCTATCACATTTGTTCAATTTACGTCGCTCCTATTTCAGACAGCGTACTGGGCTAGGCGGCATCTTAAAGCGTGTGGAATGGCTAGTAAAATGCACTATTAACCTTCTATGATAGGGCAATCAGAGACCAGACTAGATCATTTTATACCTTGGTTAATATAAGAATTCAGCGAAATTCTATCACATTTGTTAAATTTACGTCGCTCCTATTTCAGATAGCCTATTGGGCTGAGCGGCACCTCAAAGCGCATGAAATGGCTTGTAAAATGCACGATTAAACTTCTAGGGTAGGGCAAACAGAGACCCGATTAGATCATTTTATATTTTGTTTAATATAAGAATTCAGCGAAATTCTATCACATTTGTTCAATTTACGTCGCTCCTATTTCAGACAGCTTATTGGGCTTAGCGGCATCTCAAAGCGCATGAAATGGCGAACAAAATGCACTATTAAACTTCTAGGCTAGGGCGAACAGAGACTAGATTAGATCATTTTATATTTTGGTTAATATAAGAATTCTGCGAAATTCTATCACATTTGTTCAACTTACGTCGCTCCTATTTCAGATAGAGTACTGGGCTAGGCGGCATCTTAAAGCGCGTGGAATGGCGAGTAAAATGCACTACTAAACTTCTATGATAGGGCAATCAGAGACCCGATTAGATCATTTTATATTTTGGTTAATATAAGAATTCATCGAAATTCTATCACATTTGTTCAGTTTACGTCGCTCCTATTACAGATAGCTTGTTGTGCTTAGCGGCATCTCAAAGCGCATGAAGTGACGAGTGAAATGCACTATTAAGCTTCTAGGGTAGGGCAAACAGAGACCCGATTATATCATTTTACATTATGGTTAATGTAAGAATTCAGCGAAATTCTATCACATTTGTTCAATTTACGTTGCTCCTATTTCAGATAGCTTATTGGGCTTAGCGGCATCTCAAAGCGCATGAAGTGTCGAGTGAAATGCCCTATTAAACTACTTGGGTAGGGCAAACAGAGACCCGATTAGATCATTTTATATTATGGTTAATTTAAGAATTCTGCAAAATTCTATCACATTTGTTCAACTTACGTCGCTCCTATTTCAGATAGCGTACTGTGCTAGGCGGCATCTTAAAGCTCGTGGAATGGCGAGTAAAATGCACTACTAAACTTCTATGATAGGGCAATCGGAGACCCGATTAGCTCATTTTATATTTTGTTTAATATAAGATTTCAGGGAAATTCTATCACATTTGTTCAATTTACGTCGCTCCTATTTCAGATAGCTTATTGGGCTAAGCGGCATGTCAAAGCGCATGAAATGACGAGTGAAATGCACTGTTAAACTTCTATGATAGGGCAATCAGAGACCCGATTAGATCATTTTATATTTTGTTTAATATATGATTTCAGGGAAATTCTATCACATTTGTTCAATTTACGTCGCTCCTATTTCAGATAGCTTATTGGGCTAAGCGGCATCTGAAGGCGCATGAAATGGCGAGTAAAATGCACTATTAAACTTCAATGATAGGGCAATCAGAGACCCGATTAGATCATTTTATATTTTGGTTAATATAAGAATTCAACGAAATTCTATCACATTTGTTCAATTTACGTCCCTTCTATTACAGATAGCTTATTGGGCTTAGCGGCATCTCAAAGCGCATGAAATGACGAGTGAAATGCACTATTAAACTTCTAGGGTAGGGCAAACAGAGACCCGATTAGGTTATTTTATATTATGGTCAATTTAAGAATTCAGCGAAATTCTATCACATTTGTTCAATTTACGTCGCTCCTATTACAGGTAGCTTATTGGGCTCAACGGCATCTCAAAGCGCATGAAATGACGAGTGAAATGCACTATTAAACTTCTAGGCTGGGGCGAACAGAGACCCGAGCAGATCATTTTACATTATGGTTAATAAAAGAATTCAGCGAAATTCTATCACATTTGTTCAACTTATGTCGCTCCTATTTCAGATAGCGTATTGGGCTAAGCGGCATCTCAAAGCGCATGAAATGGCCAGTGAAATGCACTATTAAACTTCTAGGGTAAGGCAAACAGAGACCCGATTAGGTCATTTTATATCATGGTTAATTTAAGAATTCAGCAAAATTCTATCACATTTGTTCAATTTACGTCGTTCCTATTTCAGATAGCATCCTGGGCTAAGCGGCATCTAAAAGCGCATGAAATGATGAGTATAATGCACTATTATACTTCTAGGATAAGGCAAACAGAGACCCGATTAGATCATTTTATATTACGGTTAATATAAGAATTCAGCGTAATTCTATCACATTTGTTCAACTTACGTCGTTCCTATTTCAGATAACGTACTGGGCTAGGCGGCATCTTAAAGCGCGTGGAATGGCGAGTAAAGTGCTCTATTAAACTTCTATGATAGGGCAATCAGAGACCCGATTAGATCATTTTATATATTGGTTAATATAAGAATTCAACGAAATTCTATCACATTTGTAAAATTTACGTCGCTCCTATTACAGATAGCTTATTGGGCTTAGCGGCATCTCAAAGCGCATGGAATGACGAGTGAAATGCCCTATTAAACTTCTAGGGTAGGGCAAATAGTCACGCGATTAGATCATTTTATATTATGGTTAATTTAAGAATTCAGCAAAATTCAATCACATTTGCTCAATTTACGTCGCTCCTATTTCAGATAGCGTATTGGGCTAAGCGGTATCTCAAAGCGCATGAAATGGCGAGTAAAATGCAATACTAAACTTCTAGGATAAGGCAAACAGAGACCCGATTAGATTATTTTATATTACGGTTAATATAAGAATTCAGCGTAATTCTATCACATTTGTTCAACTTACGTCGCTCCTAATTTAGATAGCGTACTGGGCTAGGCGGCATCTTAAAGCGCGTGGAATGGCGAGTAAAATGCACTGCTAAACTTCTATGATAGGGCAATCAGAGACCCGATTAGATCATTTTATATTTTGTTTAATATAAGATTTCAGGGAAATTCCATCACATTTGTTCAATTTACGTCGCTCCTATTTCAGATAGCGTATTGGGCTAAGCGGCATCTCAAGGCGAATGAAATGGCGAATAAAATGCGCTATTAAACTTCTAGGCTAGGGCGAACAGAGACCCGATTAGATCATTTTACATTAAGGTTAATATAAGTATTCAGCGAGATTCTATCACACTTGTTCAAGTTACGTCGCTTCTATTTCAGACAGCGTACTGAGCTAGGCGGCATCATAAAGCGCGTGGAATGGCGAGTAAAATGCACTATTAACCTTCTATGATAGGGCAATCAGAGACCAGATTAGATCATTATATACTTTGGTTAATATAAGAATTCAGCGAAATTCTATCACATTTGTTCAATTTACGTCGCCCCTATTTCAGATAGCGTATTGGGCTAAGCGGCATCTCAAAGCGCATGAAATGACGAGTGAAATGCACAATTAAACTTCTAGGGTAGGGCAAACAGGGACCCGATTAGATCATTTTATATTATGGTTAATTTAAGAATTCAGCGAAATTCTATCACATTTGTTCAATTTACGTCGCTTCTATTACAGATAGCTTATTGGGCTTAGCGGCATCTCAAAGCGCATGACATGACGAGTGAAATGCACCATTAAACTTCTAGGGTAGGGCAAACAGAGGCCCGATTAGGTCATTTTATATTATGGTTAATTTAAGAATTCAGCAAAATTCTATCACATTTGTTCAATTTACGTCGTTCCTATTTCAGATAGCGTCCTGGGCTAAGCGGCATCTAAAAGCGCATGAAATGGCGAGTATAATGCACTATTATACTTCTAGGATGAGGCAAACAGAGACCCGATTAGATCATTTTATATTACGGTTAATATAAGAATGCAGCGTAATTCTATCACATTTGTTCAACTTACGTCGTTCCTATTTCAGATAGCGTACTGGGCTAGGCGGCATCTTAAAGCGCGTGGAATGGCGAGTAAAATGCACTATTAAACTTCTATGATAGGGCAATCAGAGACCCGATTAGATCATTTTATATATTGGTTAATATAAGAATTCAACGAAATTCTATCACATTTGTAAAATTTACGTCGCTCCTATTACAGATAGCTTATTGGGCTTAGCGGCATCTCAAAGCGCATGAAATATCGAGTGAAATGCACTATTAAACTTCTAGGGTAGGGCAAACAGAGACCCGATTAGATCATTTGATATTATGGTTAATTTAAGAATTCAGCAAAATTCTATCACATTTGTTCAATTTACGTCGTTCCTATTTGAGATAGCGTCCTGGGCTAAGCGGCATCTAAAAGCGCATGAAATGGCGAGTATAATGCACTATTATACTTCTAGGATGAGGCAAACAGAGACCCGATTAGAACATTTTATATTACGGTTAATATAAGAATTCAGCGTAATTCTATCACATTTGTTCAACTTACGTCGCTCCTAATTTAGATAGCGTACTGGACTAGGCGGCATCTTAAAGCGCGTGGAATGGCGAGTAAAATGCACTGCTAAACTTCTATGATAGGGCAATCAGAGACCCGATTAGATCATTTTATATTATAGTTAATTTAAGAATTCAGCGAAATTCTATCACATTTGTTCAATTTACGTCGCTCCTATTTCGGATAGCGTATTGGGCTATGCGGTATCTCAAAGCGCATGAAATGGCGAGTAAAATGCAATACTAAACTTCTAGGATAAGGCAAACAGAGACCCGATTAGATCATTTTATATTACGGTTAATATAAGAATTCAGCGTAATTCTATCACATTTGTTCAACTTACGTCGCTCCTATTTCAGGTAGCGTACTGGGCTAGACGGAATCTTAAAGCGCGTGGAATGGCGAGTAAAATGCACTATTAGATTTCTATGGCAGGGCGTACAGAGACCCGATTAGATCATTTTACATTATGGTTAATAAAAGAATCCAGCGAAATTCTATCACATTTGTTCAACTTACGTCGCTCCTATTTCAGATAGCATATTGGGCTAAGCGGCATCTCAAAGCGCATGAAATGGCGAGTAAAATGCACTATTAGATTTCTATGGTAGGGCGTACAGAGACCCGATTAGATCATTTTATATTATGGTTAATTTAAGAATTCAGCAAAATTCTATCACATTTGTTCAATTTACGTGGCTCCTATTTCAGATACCGTACTGGGCTCGGCGGCATCTTAAAGCGCGTGGAATGGAGAGTGAAATGCACTATTAGACTTCTATGGTAGGGCGAACAGAGACCCGATTAGATCATTTTATATTATGGTTAATTTAAGAATTCAGCGAAATTCTATCACATTTGTTCAATTCACGTCGCTCCTATTTCAGATAGCGTATTGGGCTAAGCGGCATCTCAAAGCGCATGAAATGGCGAGTAAAATGCACTATTAAACTTCTAGGGTAGGGCAAACAGAGACCCGATTAGATCATTTTATATTATGGTTAATTTAAGAATTCAGCAAAATTCTATCACATTTGTTCAATGTACGTCGCTCCTATTTCGGATAGCGTACTGGGCTAGGCGGCACCCTAAAGCGCGTGGAGTGGCGAGTAAAATGCACTATTAATCTTCTATGATAGGGCAATCAGAGACCCGATTAGATCATTTTATATTTTGGTTAATATAAGAATTCAGCGAAATTCTATCACATTTGTTCAATTTACGTCGTTCCTATTTCAGATACCATCCTGGGCTAAGCGGCATCTCAAAGCGCATGAAATGGCGAGCAAAATGCACTATTAAACTTCTAGGGTAGGGCAATCAGTGACCCGATTAGATCATTTTATATTATAGTTAATTTAAGAATTCAGCGAAATTCTATCACATTTGTTCAATTTACGTCGCTCCTATTTCGGATAGCGTATTGGGCTATGCGGTATCTCAAAGCGCATGAAATGGCGAGTAAAATGCAATACTAAACTTCTAGGATAAGGCAAACAGAGACCCGATTAGATCATTTTATATTACGGTTAATATAAGAATTCAGCGTAATTCTATCACATTTGTTCAACTTACGTCGCTCCTAATTTAGATAGCGTACTGGGCTAGGCGGCATCTTAAAGCGCGTGGAATGGCGAGTAAAATGCACTGCGAAACTTCTATGATAGGGCAATCAGAGACCCGATTAGATCATTTTATATATTGGTTAATATAAGAATTCAACGAAATTCTATCACATTTGTAAAATTTACGTCGCTCCTATTACAGATAGCTTATTGGGCTAAGCGGCATCTGAAGGCGCATGAAATGGCGAGTAAAATGCACTATTAAACTTCAATGATAGGGCAATCAGAGACCCGATTAGATCATTTTATATTTTGGTTAATATAAGAATTCAACGAAATTCTATCACATTTATTCAATTTACGTCGCTTCTATTACAGATAGCTTATTGGGCTTAGCGGCATCTCAAAGCGCATGAAATGACGAGTGAAATGCACTATTAAACTTCTAGGGTAGGGCAAACAGAGACCCGATTAGGTTATTTTATATTATGGTCAATTTAAGAATTCAGCGAAATTCTATCACATTTGTTCAATTTACGTCGCTCCTATTACAGGTAGCTTATTGGGCTCAGCGGCATCTCAAAGCGCATGAAATGACGAGAATAAATGCACTATTAAACTTCTAGGCTAGGGCGAACAGAGACCCGAGCAGATCATTTTACATTATGGTTAATAAAAGAATTCAGCGAAATTCTATCACATTTGTTCAACTTACGTCGCTCCTATTTCAGATAGCGTATTGGGCTAAGCGGCATCTCAAAGCGCATGAAATGGCGAGTGAAATGCACTATTAAACTTCTAGGGTAAGGCAAACAGAGACCCGATTAGGTCATTTTATATTATGGTTAATTTAAGAATTCAGCAAAATTCTATCACATTTGTTCAATTTACGTCGTTCCTATTTCAGATAGCATCCTGGGCTAAGCGGCATCTAAAAGCGCATGAAATGGCGAGTAAAATGCACTATTATACTTCTAGGATAAGGCAAACAGAGACCCGATTAGATCATTTTATATTACGGTTAATATAAGAATTCAGCGTAATTCTATCACATTTGTTCAACTTACGTCGTTCCTATTTCAGATAACGTACTGGGCTAGGCGGCATCTTAAAGCGCGTGGAATGGCGAGTAAAGTGCACTATTAAACTTCTATGATAGGGCAATCAGAGACCCGATTAGATCATTTTATATATTGGTTAATATAAGAATTCAACGAAATTCTATCACATTTGTAAAATTTACGTCGCTCCTATTACAGATAGCTTATTGGGCTTAGCGGCATCTCAAAGCGCATGGAATGACGAGTGAAATGCACTATTAAACTTCTAGGGTAGGGCAAACAGTCACGCGATTAGATCATTTTATATTATGGTTAATTTAAGAATTCAGCAAAATTCTATCACATTTGCTCAATTTACGTCGCTCCTATTTCAGATAGCGTATTGGGCTAAGCGGTATCTCAAAGCGCATGAAATGGCGAGTAAAATGCAATACTAAACTTCTAGGATAAGGCAAACAGAGACCCGATTAGATTATTTTATATTACGGTTAATATAAGAATTCAGCGTAATTCTATCACATTTGTTCAACTTACGTCGCTCCTAATTTAGATAGCGTACTGGGCTAGGCGGCATCTTAAAGCGCGTGGAATGGCGAGTAAAATGCACTGCTAAACTTCTATGATAGGGCAATCAGAGACCCGATTAGATCATTTTATATTTTGTTTAATATAAGATTTCAGGGAAATTCTATCACATTTGTTCAATTTACGTCGCTCCTATTTCAGATAGCGTATTGGGCTAAGCGGCATCTCAAGGCGAATGAAATGGCGAATAAAATGCGCTATTAAACTTCTAGGCTAGGGCGAACAGAGACCCGATTAGATCATTTTACATTAAGGTTAATATAAGTATTCAGCGTAATTCTATCACATTTGTTCAACTTACGTCGCTCCTATTTCAGGTAGCGTACTGGGCTAGACGGAATCTTAAAGCGCGTGGAATGGCGAGTAAAATGCACTATTAAACTTCTAGGATAAGGCAAACAGAGACCCGATTAGATCATTTTATATTACGGTTAATATAAGAATGCGGCGAAATTCTTTCACATTTGTTCAATTTACGTCGCTGCTATTCCAGATAGCTTATTGTGCTTAGCGGCATCTCAAAGCGCATGAAATGACGAGTGAAATGCACTATTAAACTTCTAGGGTAGGGCAAACAGAGACCCGATTAGATCATTTTATATTATGGTTAATTTAAGATGTCAGCTAAATTTTATCACATCTGTTCAATTTACGTCGCTCCTATTTCAGATAGCGTACTGGGCTAGGCGGCATCTTGAAGCGCGTGGAATGGCGAGTAAAGTGCACTACTGAACTTCTATGATAGGGCAATCAGAGACCCGATTAGATCATTGTATATTTTGTTTAATATCAGATTTCAGGGAATTTGTATCACATTTGTTCAATTTACGTCGCTCCTAATTCAGATAGCGTATTCGGCTAAGCGGCATCTCAAAGCGCATGAAATGGCGAATAAAATGCACTCGTAAACTTCTAGGCTAGGGCAAACAGAGACCCGATTAGATCATTTTATATTACGGTTAATTTAAGAATTCAGCAAAATTCTATCACATTTGTTCAATTTCCGTCGCTCCTATTTCAGATAGCTTATTGGGCTAAGAGGCATCTCAAAGCGCATGAAATGTCGAGTGAAATGCACTATTAAACTTCTAGGATAGGGCGAACGGAGACCCGATTAGATCATTTTACATTAATGTTAATATAAGAATTCAGGGAAATTCTATCACATTTGTTCAATTTACGTCGCTCCTATTTCCGATAGCGCACTGGGCTAGGCAGCATCTTAAAGCGCGTGGAATGGCGAGTAAAATGCACTACTAAACTTCTATGATAGGGCAATCAGAGACCCGAGTAGATCATTTTATATTTTGTTTAATATAAGATTTCAGGGAAATTCTATCGCATTTGTTCAATTTACGTTGCTCCTATTTCAGATAGCGTATTCGGCTAAGCGGCATCTCAAAGCGCATGAAATGGCGAATAAAATGCACTCTTAAACTTCTAGGCTAGGGCGAACAGAGACGCGATCAGATCATTTTACATTATGGTTAATAAAAGAATCCAGCGAAATTCTATCACATTTGTTCAACTTACGTCGCTCCTATTTCAGATAGCATATTGGGCTAAGCGGCATCTCAAAGCGCATGAAATGGCGAGTAAAATGCACTATTAGATTTCTATGGTAGGGCGTACAGAGACCCGATTAGATCATTTTCTATTATGGTTAATTTAAGAATTCAGCAAAATTCTATCACATTTGTTCAATTTACGTGGCTCCTATTTCAGATACCGTACTGGGCTCGGCGGCATCTTAAAGCGCGTGGAATGGAGAGTGAAATGCACTATTAGACTTCTATGGTAGGGCGAACAGAGACCCGATTAGATCATTTTATATTATGGTTAATTTAAGAATTCAGCGAAATTCTATCACATTTGTTCAATTCACGTCGCTCCTATTTCAGATAGCGTATTGGGCTAAGCGGCATCTCAAAGCGCATGAAATGGCGAGTAAAATGCACTATTAAACTTCTAGGGTAGGGCAAACAGAGACCCGATTAGATCATTTTATATTATGGTTAATTTAAGAATTCAGCAAAATTCTATCACATTTGTTCAATGTACGTCGCTCCTATTTCGGATAGCGTACTGGGCTAGGCGGCACCCTAAAGCGCGTGGAGTGGCGAGTAAAATGCACTATTAATCTTCTATGATAGGGCAATCAGAGACCCGATTAGATCATTTTATATTTTGGTTAATATAAGAATTCAGCGAAATTCTATCACATTTGTTCAACGTACGTCGCTCCTATTTCAGATAGCGTATTGGGATAAGCGGCATCGAAAAGCGCATGAAATGGCGAGTAAAATGCACAATTAAACTACTAGGGTAGGGCAAACAGAAACCCGATAAGATCATTTTATATTGTGGTTAATTTAAGAATTCAGCAAAATTCTATCACATTTGTTCAATTTACGTCGCTCCTATTTCAGATAGCGTATTGGGCTAAGCGGCATCTCAAAGCGCATGAAATGGCCAGTAAAATGCACTATCAAACTTCTAGGATAAGGCAAACAGAGACCCGATTAGATCATTTTATATTACGGTTAATATAAGAATTCAGCGTAATTCTATCACATTTGTTCAACGTACGTCGCTCCTATTTCAGGTAGCGCACTGGGCTAGGCGGCATCTTAAAGCGCGTGGAATGGCGAGTAAAATGCACTATTAAACTTTTAGGATAAGGCAAACAGAGACCCGATTAGATCATTTTATATTACGGTTAATATAAGAATTGAGCGAAATTCTATCACATTTGTTCAAATTACGTCGCTCCTATTTCAGATAGCTTATTGGGCTAAGCGGCATCTGAAGGCGCATGAAATGGCGAGTAAAATGCACTATTAAACTTCAATGATAGGGCAATCAGAGACCCGATTAGATCATTTTATATTTTGGTTAATATAAGAATTCAACGAAATTCTCTCACATTTGTTCAATTTACGTCGCTTCTATTACAGATAGCTTATTGGGCTTAGCGGCATCTCAAAGCGCATGAAATGACGAGTGAAATGCACTATTAAACTTCTAGGGTAGGGCAAACAGAGACCCGATTAGGTTATTTTATATTATGGTTAATTTAAGAATTCAGCGAAATTCTATCACATTTGTTCAACTTACGTCGCTCCTATTTCAGATAGCGTATTGGGATAAGCGGCATCTCAAAGCGCATGAAATGGCGAGTAAAATGCACTATTAAACTTCTAGGATAAGGCAAACAGAGACCCGATTAGATCATTTTATATTACGGTTAATATAAGAATTCAGTGAAATTCTATCACATTTGTTTAATTTACGTCGCTCCTATTTCAGATAGCGTATTGGGCAAAGCGGCACCTCATAGCGGATGAAATGGCGAATAAAATGCACTATTAAACTTCTAGGCTAGGGCGAACAGAGATCCGATTAGATCATTTTACATTATGTTTAATAAAAGAATTCAGCGAAATTCTATCACATTTGTTCAACTTATATCGCTCCTATTTCAGATAGCGTATTAGGCTAAGCGGCATCTCAAAGCGCATGAAATGACGAGTAAAATGCACTATTAAAGTTCTAGGGTAGGGCAACCAGAGACCCGATTAGATCATTTTATATTATGGTTAATTTAAGAATTGAGCGAAATTCTATCACATTTGTTCAATTTACGTCGCTCCTATTTCAGATAGCGTACTAGGCTAGGCGGCATCTTAAAGCGCGTGAAATGGCGAGTAGAATGCACTACTAAACTTCTATGATAGGGCAATCAGAGACCCGATTAGATCATTTTATATTTTGTTTAATATAAGATTTCAGGGAAATTCTATCACATTTGTTTAATTTACGTCGCTCCTATTTCAGATAGCGTATTGGGCGAAGCGGCATCTCAAAGCGCATGAAATGGCGAGTAAAATGCACTATTAAACTTCTAGGGTAGGGCGAACAGAGACACGATTAGATCATTTTATATTACGGTTAATATAAGAATGCGGCGTAATTCTTTCACATTTGTTCAATTTACGTCGCTGGTATTCCAGATAGCTTATTGTGCTTAGCGGCATCTCAAAGCGCATGAAATGACGAGTGAAATGCACTATTAAACTTCTAGGGTAGGGCAAACAGAGACCCGATTAGATCATTTTATATTAAGGTTACTTTAAGAATTCAGCGAAATTCTATCACATTTGTTCAATTTACGTCGCTCCTATTTCAAATAGCTTATTGGGCGAAGCGGCGTCTCAAAGCGCATGAAATGACGAGTATAATGCACTATTATACTTCTAGGATGAGGCAAACAGAGACCCGATTAGATCATTTTATATTATGGTTAATTTAAGAATTCAGCAAAATTCTATCACATTTGCTCAATTTACGTCGCTCCTATTTCAGATAGCGTATTGGGCTAAGCGGTATCTCAAAGCGCATGAAATGGCGAGTAAAATGCAATACTAAACTTCTAGGATAAGGCAAACAGAGACCCGATTAGATTATTTTATATTACGGTTAATATAAGAATTCAGCGTAATTCTATCACATTTGTTCAACTTACGTCGCTCCTAATTTAGATAGCGTACTGGGCTAGGCGGAATCTTAAAGCGCGTGGAATGGCGAGTAAAATGCACTGCTAAACTTCTATGATAGGGCAATCAGAGACCCGATTAGATCATTTTATATTTTGTTTAATATAAGATTTCTGGGAAATTCTATCACATTTGTTCAATTTACGTCGCTCCTATTTCAGATAGCGTATTGGGCTAAGCGGCATCTCAAGGCGCATGAAATGACGAATAAAATGCGCTATTAAACTTCTAGGCTAGGGCGAACAGAGACCCGATTAGATCATTTTATATTTTGTTTAATATAAGATTTCAGGGAAATTCTATCACATTTGTTTAATTTACGTCGCTCCTATTTCAGATAGCGTATTGGGCGAAGCGGAATCTGGAGGCGCATGAAATGGCGAGTAAAATGCACTATTAAACTTCTAGGGTAGGGCAAGCAGAGACCCGAAGAGATCATTTTATATTATGGTTAATTTAAGATGTCAGCAAAATTTTATCACATTTGTTCAATTTACGTCGCTCCTATTTCAGATAGCGTACTGGGCTAGGCGGCATCTTAAAGCGCGTGGAATGGTGAGTAAAATGCACTATTGAACTTCTAGGGTAGGGCAATCAGAGACCCGATTAGATCATTTTATATTTTGGTTAATATAAGAATTCAACGAAATTCTATCACATTCGTTCAATTTACGTCGCTTCTATTACAGATAGCTTATTGGGCTTAGCGGCATCTCAAAGCGCATGAAATGACGAGTGAAATGCACTATTAAACTTCTAGGGTAGGTTAAACAGAGACCCGATTAGGTCATTTCATATTATGGTTAATTTAAGAATTCAGCAAGATTCTATCACATTTGTTCAATTTACGTCGTTCCTATTTCAGATACCATCCTGGTCTAAGCGGCATCTAAAAGCGCATGAAATGGCGAGTATAATGCACTATTATACTTCTAGGATAAGGCAAACAGAGACCCGATTAGATCATTTTATATTACGGTTAATATAAGAATTCAGCGTAATTCTATCACATTTGTTCAACTTACGTCGCTCCTAATTTAGATAGCGTACTGGGCTAGGCGGCATCTTAAAGCGCGTGGAATGGCGAGTAAAATGCACTGCTAAACTTCTATGATAGGGCAATCAGAGACCCGATTAGATCATTTTATATTTTGTTTAATATAAGATTTCAGGGAAATTCTATCACATTTGTTCAATTTACGTCGCTCCTATTACAGGTAGCTTATTGGGCTCAGCGGCATCTCAAAGCGCATGAAATGACGAGTGAAATGCACTATTAAACTTCTAGGCTAGGGCGAACAGAGACCCGAGCAGATCATTTTACATTATGGTTAATAAAAGAATTCAGCGAGATTCTATCACACTTGTTCAAGTTACGTCGCTTCTATTTCAGACAGCGTACTGAGCTAGGCGGCATCTTAAAGCGCGTGGAATATCGAGTAAAATGCACTATTAACCTTCTATGATAGGGCAATCAGAGACCAGATTAGATCATTATATACTTTGGTTAATATAAGAATTCAGCGAAATTCTATCACATTTGTTCAATTTACGTCGCTCCTATTTCAGATAGCGTATTGGGCTAAGCGGCATCTCAAAGCGCATGAAATGACGAGTGAAATGCACAATTAAACTTCTAGGGTAGGGCAAACAGGGACCCGATTAGATCATTTTATATTATGGTTAATTTAAGAATTCAGCGAAATTATATCACATTTGTTCAATTTACGTCGTTCCTATTTCAGATAGCGTCCTGGGCTAAGCGGCATCTGAAAGCGCATGAAATGGCGAGTATAATGCACTATTATACTTCTAGGATGAGGCAAACAGAGACCCGATTAGATCATTTTATATTACGGTTAATATAAGAATTCAGCGTAATTCTATCACATTTGTTCAACTTACGTCGCTCCTAATTTAGATAGCGTACTGGGCTAGGCGGCATCTTAAAGCGCGTGGAATGGCGAGTAAAATGCACTGCTAAACTTCTATGATAGGGCAATCAGAGACCCGATTAGATCATTTTATATTTTGTTTAATATAAGATTTCAGGGAAATTCTATCACATTTGTTCAATTTACGTCGCTCCTATTACAGGTAGCTTATTGGGCTCAGCGGCATCTCAAAGCGCATGAAATGACGAGTGAAATGCACTATTAAACTTCTAGGCTAGGGCGAACAGAGACCCGAGCAGATCATTTTACATTATGGTTAATAAAAGAATTCAGCGAGATTCTATCACACTTGTTCAAGTTACGTCGCTTCTATTTCAGACAGCGTACTGAGCTAGGCGGCATCTTAAAGCGCGTGGAATAGCGAGTAAAATGCACTATTAACCTTCTATGATAGGGCAATCAGAGACCAGATTAGATCATTATATACTTTGGTTAATATAAGAATTCAGCGAAATTCTATCACATTTGTTCAATTTACGTCGCTCCTATTTCAGATAGCGTATTGGGCTAAGCGGCATCTCAAAGCGCATGAAATGACGAGTGAAATGCACAATTAAACTTCTAGGGTAGGGCAAACAGGGACCCGATTAGATCATTTTATATTATGGTTAATTTAAGAATTCAGCGAAATTATATCACATTTGTTCAATTTACGTCGTTCCTATTTCAGATAGCGTCCTGGGCTAAGCGGCATCTGAAAGCGCATGAAATGGCGAGTATAATGCACTATTATACTTCTAGGATGAGGCAAACAGAGACCCGATTAGATCATTTTATATTACGGTTAATATAAGAATTCAGCGTAATTCTATCACATTTGTTCAACTTACGTCGTTCCTATTTCAGATAGCGTACTGGGCTGGGCGGCATCTTAAAGCGCGTGGAATGGCGAGTAAAATGCACTATTAAACTTCTATGATAGGGCAATCAGAGACCCGATTAGATCATTTTGTATTACGGTTAATATAAGAATTCAGCGTAATTCTATCACATTTGTTCAACTTACGTCGCTCCTAATTTAGATAGCGTACTGGACTAGGCGGCATCTTAAAGCGCGTGGAATGGCGAGTAAAATGCACTGCTAAACTTCTATGATAGGGCAATCAGAGACCCGATTAGATCATTTTATATTGTGGTTAATTTAAGAATTCAGCAAAATTCTATCACATTTGTTCAATTTACGTCGCTCCTATTTCAGATAGCGTATTGGGCTAAGCTGCATCTCAAAGCGCATGAAATGGCCAGTAAAATGCACTATCAAACTTCTAGGATAAGGCTAACAGAGACGCGATTAGATCATTTTATATTACGGTTAATATAAGAATTCAGCGTAATTCTATCACATTTGTTCAACTTACGTCGCTCCTATTTCAGGTAGCGTACTGGGCTAGACGGCATCTTAAAGCGCGTGGAATGGCGAGTAAAATGCACTATTAAACTTCTAGGATAAGGCAAACAGAGACCCGATTAGATCATTTTATATTACGGTTAATATAAGAATTCAACGAAATTCTATCACATTTGTAAAATTTACGTCGCTCCTATTACAGATAGCTTATTGGGCTTAGCGGCATCTCAAAGCGCATGGAATGACGAGTGAAATGCACTATTAAACTTCTAGGGTAGGGCAAACAGTCACGCGATTAGATCATTTTATATTATGGTTAATTTAAGAATTCTGCAAAATTCTATCACATTTGCTCAATTTACGTCGCTCCTATTTCAGATAGCGTATTGGGCTAAGCGGTATCTCAAAGCGCATGAAATGGCGAGTAAAATGCAATACTAAACTTCTAGGATAAGGCAAACAGAGACCCGATTAGATTATTTTATATTACGGTTAATATAAGAATTCAGCGTAATTCTATCACATTTGTTCAACTTACGTCGCTCCTAATTTAGATAGCGTACTGGGCTAGGCGGCATCTTAAAGCGCGTGGAATGGCGAGTAAAATGCACTGCTAAACTTCTATGATAGGGCAATCAGAGACCCGATTAGATCATTTTATATTTTGTTTAATATAAGATTTCAGGGAAATTCTATCACATTTGTTCAATTTACGTCGCTCCTATTTCAGATAGCGTATTGGGCTAAGCGGCATCTCAAGGCGCATGAAATGACGAATAAAATGCGCTATTAAACTTCTAGGCTAGGGCGAACAGAGACCCGATTAGATCATTTTATATTTTGTTTAATATAAGATTTCAGGGAAATTCTATCACATTTGTTTAATTTACGTCGCTCCTATTTCAGATAGCGTATTGGGCGAAGCGGAATCTGGAGGCGCATGAAATGGCGAGTAAAATGCACTATTAAACTTCTAGGGTAGGGCAAGCAGAGACCCGAAGAGATCATTTTATATTATGGTTAATTTAAGATGTCAGCAAAATTTTATCACATTTGTTCAATTTACGTCGCTCCTATTTCAGATAGCGTACTGGGCTAGGCGGCATCTTAAAGCGCGTGGAATGGTGAGTAAAATGCACTATTGAACTTCTAGGGTAGGGCAATCAGAGACCCGATTAGATCATTTTATATTTTGGTTAATATAAGAATTCAACGAAATTCTATCACATTCGTTCAATTTACGTCGCTTCTATTACAGATAGCTTATTGGGCTTAGCGGCATCTCAAAGCGCATGAAATGACGAGTGAAATGCACTATTAAACTTCTAGGGTAGGGCAAACAGAGACCCGATTAGGTCATTTCATATTATGGTTAATTTAAGAATTCAGCAAGATTCTATCACATTTGTTCAATTTACGTCGTTCCTATTTCAGATACCATCCTGGTCTAAGCGGCATCTAAAAGCGCATGAAATGGCGAGTATAATGCACTATTATACTTCTAGGATAAGGCAAACAGAGACCCGATTAGATCATTTCATATTACGGTTAATATAAGAATTCAGCGTAATTCTATCACATTTGTTCAACTTACGTCGCTCCTAATTTAGATAGCGTACTGGGCTAGGCGGCATCTTAAAGCGCGTGGAATGGCGAGTAAAATGCACTGCTAAACTTCTATGATAGGGCAATCAGAGACCCGATTAGATCATTTTATATTTTGTTTAATATAAGATTTCAGGGAAATTCTATCACATTTGTTCAATTTACGTCGCTCCTATTACAGGTAGCTTATTGGGCTCAGCGGCATCTCAAAGCGCATGAAATGACGAGTGAAATGCACTATTAAACTTCTAGGCTAGGGCGAACAGAGACCCGAGCAGATCATTTTACATTATGGTTAATAAAAGAATTCAGCGAAATTCTATCACATTTGTTCAACTTACGTCGCTCCTATTTCAGATAGCGTATTGGGCTAAGCGGCATCTCAAAGCGCATGAAATGGCAAGTGAAATGCACTATTAAACTTCTAGGGTAAGGCAAACAGAGACCCGATTAGGTCATTTTATATTATGGTTAATTTAAGAATTCAGCAAAATTCTATCACATTTGTTCAATTTACGTCGTTCCTATTTCAGATAGCATCCTGGGCTAAGCGGCATCTAAAAGCGCATGGAATGATGAGTATAATGCACTATTATACTTCTAGGATAAGGCAAACAGAGACCCGATTAGATCATTTTATATTACGGTTAATATAAGAATTCAGCGTAATTCTATCACATTTGTTCAACTTACGTCGTTCCTATTTCAGATAACGTACTGGGCTAGGCGGCATCTTAAAGCGCGTGGAATGGCGAGTAAAGTGCACTATTAAACTTCAATGATAGGGCAATCAGAGACCCGATTAGATCATTTTATATATTGGTTAATATAAGAATTCAACGAAATTGTATCACATTTGTAAAATTTACGTCGCTCCTATTACAGATAGCTTATTGGGCTTAGCGGCATCTCAAAGCGCATGGAATGACGAGTGAAATGCACTATTAAACTTCTAGGGTAGGGCAAACAGTCACGCGATTAGATCATTTTATATTATGGTTAATTTAAGAATTCAGCAAAATTCTATCACATTTGCTCAATTTACGTCGCTCCTATTTCAGATAGCGTATTGGGCTAAGCGGTATCTCAAAGCGCATGAAATGGCGAGTAAAATGCAATACTAAACTTCTAGGATAAGGCAAACAGAGACCCGAATAGATTATTTTATATTACGGTTAATATAAGAATTCAGCGTAATTCTATCACATTTGTTCAACTTACGTCGCTCCTAATTTAGATAGCGTACTGGGCTAGGCGGCATCTTAAAGCGCGTGGAATGGCGAGTAAAATGCACTGCTAAACTTCTATGATAGGGCAATCAGAGACCCGATTAGATCATTTTATATTTTGTTTAATATAAGATTTCAGGGAAATTCTATCACATTTGTTCAATTTACGTCGCTCCTATTTCAGATAGCGTATTGTACTAAGCGGCATCTCAAGGCGCATGAAATGACGAATAAAATGCGCTATTAAACTTCTAGGCTAGGGCGAACAGAGACCCGATTAGATCATTTTACATTAAGGTTAATATAAGTATTCAGCGAGATTCTATCACACTTGTTCAAGTTACGTCGCTTCTATTTCAGACAGCGTACTGAGCTAGTCGGCATCTTAAAGCGCGTGGAATGGCGAGTAAAATGCACTATTAACCTTCTATGATAGGGCAATCAGAGACCAGATTAGATCATTATATACTTTGGTTAATATAAGAATTCAGCGAAATTCTATCACATTTGTTCAATTTACGTCGCCCCTATTTCAGATAGCGTATTGGGCTAAGCGGCATCTCAAAGCGCATGAAATGACGAGTGAAATGCACAATTAAACTTCTAGGGTAGGGCAAACAGGGACCCGATTAGATCATTTTATATTATGGTTAATTTAAGAATTCAGCGAAATTGTATCACATTTGTTCAATTTACGTCGTTCCTATTTCAGATAGCGTCCTGGGCTAAGCGGCATCTTAAAGCGCGTGGAATGGCGAGTAAAATGCACTATTAAACTTCTAGGATAAGGCAAACAGAGACCCGATTAGATCATTTTATATTACGGTTAATATAAGAATGCGGCGAAATTCTTTCACATTTGTTCAATTTACGTCGCTGCTATTCCAGATAGCTTATTGTGCTTAGCGGCATCTCAAAGCGCATGAAATGACGAGTGAAATGCACCTTTAAACTTCTAGGGTAGGGCAAACAGAGACCCGATTAGATCATTTTACATTATGTTTAATAAAAGAATTCAGCGAAATTCTATCACATTTGTTCAACTTATATCGCTCCTATTTCAGATAGCGTATTAGGCTAAGCGGCATCTCAAAGCGGATGAAATGGCGAATAAAATGCACTATTAAACTTCTAGGCTAGGGCGAACAGAGATCCGAATAGATCATTTTACATTATGTTTAATAAAAGAATTCAGCGAAATTCTATCACATTTGTTCAACTTATATCGCTCCTATTTCAGATAGCGTATTGGGATAAGCGGCATCTCAAAGCGCATGAAATGGCGAGTAAAATGCACAATTAAACTATTAGGGTAGGGCAAACAGAGACCCGATTAGATCATTTTATATTGTGGTTAATTTAAGCATTCAGCAAAATTCTATCACATTTGTTCAATTTACGTCGCTCCTATTGCAGATAGCGTATTGGGCTAAGCGGCATCTCAAAGCGCATGAAATGGCGAGTAAAATGCACTATGAAACTTCTAGGATAAGGCAAACAGAGACCCGATTAGATCATTTTATATTACGGTTAATATAAGAATTCAGCGTAATTCTATCACATTTGTTCAACTTACGTCGCTCCTATTTCAGGTAGCGTACTGGGCTAGGCGGCATCTTAAAGCGCGTGAAATGGCGAGTAAAATGCACTATTAAACTTCTAGGATAAGGCAAACAGAGACCCGATTAGATCATTTTATATTACGGTTAATATAAGAATTCGGCGTAATTCTATCACATTTGTTCAATTTACGTCGCTGCTATTCCAGATAGCTTATTGTGCTTAGCGGCATCTCAAAGCGCATGAAATGACGAGTGAAATGCACTATTAAACTTCTAGGGTAGGGCAAACAGAGACCCGATTAGATCATTTTATGTTATGGTTAATTTAAGAATTGAGCGAAATTCTATCACATTTGTTCAATTTACGTCGCTCCTATTTCAGATAGCGTATTGGGTTAAGCGGCATCTCAAAGCGCATGAAATGCCGAGTAAAATGCACTATTAAACTTCTAGGGTAGGGCAAACAGAGACCCGATTAGATCATTTTATATTATGGTTAATTTAAGAATTCAGCAAAATTCTATCACATTTGTTCAATGTACGTCGCTCCTATTTCGGATAGCGTACTGGGCTAGGCGGCACCCTAAAGCGCGTGGAGTGGCGAGTAAAATGCACTATTAATCTTCTATGATAGGGCAATCAGAGACCCGATTAGATCATTTTATATTTTGGTTAATATAAGAATTCAGCGAAATTCTATCACATTTGTTCAACGTACGTCGCTCCTATTTCAGATAGCGTATTGGGATAAGCGGCATCGAAAAGCGCATGAAATGGCGAGTAAAATGCACAATTAAACTACTAGGGTAGGGCAAACAGAAACCCGATTAGATCATTTTATATTGTGGTTAATTTAAGAATTCAGCAAAATTCTATCACATTTGTTCAATTTACGTCGCTCCTATTTCAGATAGCGTATTGGGCTAAGCGGCATCTCAAAGCGCATGAAATGGCCAGTAAAATGCACTATCAAACTTCTAGGATAAGGCAAACAGAGACCCGATTAGATCATTTTATATTACGGTTAATATAAGAATTCAGCGTAATTCTATTACATTTGTTCAACTTACGTCGCTCCTATTTCAGGTAGCGCACTGGGCTAGGCGGCATCTTAAAGCGCGTGGAATGGCGAGTAAAATGCACTATTAAACTTCTAGGATAAGGCAAACAGAGACCCGACTAGATCATTTTATATTACGGTTAATATAAGAATTTAGCGAAATTCTATCACATTTGTTCAATTTACGTCGCTCCTATTTCAGATAGCTTATTGGGATAAGCGGCATCTGAAAGCGCATGAAATGGCGAGTAAAATGCACTATTAAACTTCAATGATAGGGCAATCAGAGACCCGATTAGATCATTTTATATTTTGGTTAATATAAGAATTCAACGAAATTCTATCACATTTGTTCAATATACGTCGCTTCTATTACAGATAGCTTATTGGGCTCAGCGGCATCTCAAAGCGCATGAAATGACGAGTGAAATGCACTATTAAACTTCTAGGCTAGGGCGAACAGAGACCCGAGCAGATCATTTTACATTATGGTTAATAAAAGAATTCAGCGAAATTCTATCACATTTGTTCAACTTACGTCGCTCCTATTTCAGATAGCGTATTGGGCTAAGCGGCATCTCAAAGCGCATGAAATGGCGAGTGAAATGCACCATTAGACTTCTATGGTAGGGCGAACAGAGACACGATTAGATCATTTCATATTTTGTTTAATATAAGATTTCAGGGAAATTCTATCACATCTGTTCAATTTACGTCGCTCCTATTTCAGATAGCTTATTGGGCTAAGCGGAATCTGGAGGCGCATGAAATGGCGAGTAAAATGCACTATTAAACTTCTAGGGTAGGGCAAGCAGAGACCCGATGAGATCATTTTATATTATGGTTAATTTAAGATGTCAGCAAAATTTTATCACATTTGTTCAATTTACGTCGCTCCTATTTCAGATAGCGTACTGGGCTAGGCGGCATCTTAAAGCGCGTGGAATGGTGAGTAAAATGCACTATTGAACTTCTAGGGTAGGGCAATCAGAGACCCGATTAGATCATTTTATATTTTGGTTAATATAAGAATTCAACGAAATTCTATCACATTCGTTCAATTTACGTCGCTTCTATTACAGATAGCTTATTGGGCTTAGCGGCATCTCAAAGCGCATGAAATGACGAGTGAAATGCACTATTAAACTTCTAGGGTAGGGCAAACAGAGACCCGATTAGGTCATTTCATATTATGGTTAATTTAAGAATTCAGCAAGATTCTATCACATTTGTTCAATTTACGTCGTTCCTATTTCAGATACCATCCTGGTCTAAGCGGCATCTAAAAGCGCATGAAATGGCGAGTATAATGCACTATTATACTTCTAGGATAAGGCAAACAGAGACCCGATTAGATCATTTTATATTACGGTTAATATAAGAATTCAGCGTAATTCTATCACATTTGTTCAACTTACGTCGTTCCTATTTCAGATAGCGTACCGGGCTAGGCGGCATCTTAAAGCGCGTGGAAGGGCGAGTAAAGTGCACTATTAAACTTCTATGATAGGGCAATCAGAGACCCGATTAGATCATTTTATATATTGGTTAATATAAGAATTCAACGAAATTCTATCACATTTGTAAAATTTACGTCGCTCCTATTACAGATAGCTTATTGGGCTTAGCGGCATCTCAAAGCGCATGGAATGACGAGGGAAATGCACTATTAAACTTCTAGGGTAGGGCAAACAGTCACGCGATTAGATCATTTTATATTATGGTTAATTTAAGAATTCTGCAAAATTCTATCACATTTGCTCAATTTACGTCGCTCCTATTTCAGATAGCGTATTGGGCTAAGCGGTATCTCAAAGCGCATGAAATGGCGAGTAAAATGCAATACTAAACTTCTAGGATAAGGCAAACAGAGACCCGATTAGATTATTTTATATTACGGTTAATATAAGAATTCAGCGTAATTCTATCACATTTGTTCAACTTACGTCGCTCCTAATTTAGATAGCGTACTGGGCTAGGCGGCATCTTAAAGCGCGTGGAATGGCGAGTAAACTGCACTGCTAAACTTCTATGATAGGGCAATCAGAGACCCGATTAGATCATTTTATATTTTGTTTAATATAAGATTTCAGGGAAATTCTATCACATTTGTTCAATTTACGTCGCTCCTATTTCAGATAGCGTATTGGGCTAAGCGGCATCTCAAGGCGCATGAAATGACGAATAAAATGCGCTATTAAACTTCTAGGCTAGGGCGAACAGAGACCCGATTAGATCATTTTATATTTTGTTTAATATAAGATTTCAGGGAAATTCTATCACATTTGTTTAATTTACGTCGCTCCTATTTCAGATAGCGTATTGGGCGAAGCGGCATCTCAAAGCGCATGAAATGGCGACTAAAATGCACTATTGAACTTCTAGGGTGGGGCAAGCAGAGACCCGATTAGATCATTTTATATTATGGTTAATTTAAGAATTCAGCAAAATTCTATCACATTTGTTCAATTTACGTCGCTCATATTTCAGATAGCGTATTGGGCTAAGCGGCATCTCAAAGCGCATGAAATGGCGAGCAAAATGCACTATTAAACTTCTAGGGTAGGTCAATCAGTGACCCGATTAGATCATTTTATATTATAGTTAATTTAAGAATTCAGCGAAATTCTATCACATTTGTTCAATTTACGTCGCTCCTATTTCGGATAGCGTATTGGGCTATGCGGTATCTCAAAGCGCATGAAATGGCGAGTAAAATGCAATACTAAACTTCTAGGATAAGGCAAACAGAGACCCGATTAGATCATTTTATATTACGGTTAATATAAGAATTCAGCGTAATTCTATCACATTTGTTCAACTTACGTCGCTCCTAATTTAGATAGCGTACTGGGCTAGGCGGCATCTTAAAGCGCGTGGAATGGCGAGTAAAATGCACTGCTAAACTTCTATGATAGGGCAATCAGAGACCCGATTAGATCATTGTATATTTTGTTTAATATAAGATTTCAGCGAAATTCTATCACATTTGTTAAATTTACGTCGCTCCTATTTCAGATAGCCTATTGGGCTGAGCGGCACCTCAAAGCGCATGAAATGGCGTGTAAAATGCACGATTAAACTTCTAGGGTAGGGCAAACAGACACCCGATTAGATCATTTTATATTTTGTTTAATATAAGAATTCAGCGAAATTCTATCACATTTGTTCAATTAACGTCGCTCCTATTTCAGACAGCTTATTGGGCTTAGCGGCATCTCAAAGCGCATGAAATGGCGAACAAAATGCACTATTAAACTTCTAGGCTAGGGCGAACAGAGACCAGATTAGATCATTTTATATTTTGGTTAATATAAGAATTCTGCGAAATTCTATCACATTTGTTCAACTTACGTCGCTCCTATTTCAGATAGAGTACTGGGCTAGGCGGCATCTTAAAGCGCGTGGAATGGCGAGTAAAATGCACTACTAAACTTCTATGATAGGGCAATCAGAGACCCGATTAGATCATTTTATATTTTGGTTAATATAAGAATTCATCGAAATTCTATCACATTTGTTCAATTTACGTCGCTCCTATTACAGATAGCTTGTTGTGCTTAGCGGCATCTCAAAGCGCATGAAGTGTCGAGTGAAATGCCCTATTAAACTACTTGGGTAGGGCAAACAGAGACCCGATTAGATCATTTTATATTATGGTTAATTTAAGAATTCTGCAAAATTCTATCACATTTGTTCAACTTACGTCGCTCCTATTTCAGATAGCGTACTGTGCTAGGCGGCATCTTAAAGCTCGTGGAATGGCGAGTAAAATGCACTACTAAACTTCTATGATAGGGCAATCGGAGACCCGATTAGCTCATTTTATATTTTGTTTAATATAAGATTTCAGGGAAATTCTATCACATTTGTTCAATTTACGTCGCTCCTATTTCAGATAGCTTATTGGGCTAAGCGGCATGTCAAAGCGCATGAAATGACGAGTGAAATGCACTGTTAAACTTCTATGATAGGGCAATCAGAGACCCGATTAGATCATTTTACATTTTGTTTAATATAAGATTTCAGGGAAATTCTATCACATTTGTTCAATTTACGTCGCTCCTATTTCAGATAGCGTATTGGGCTAAGCGGCATCTCAAAGCGCATGAAATGGCGAGTGAAATGCACTATTAAACTTCTAGGGTAAGGCAAACAGAGACCCGATTAGGTCATTTTATATTATGGTTAATTTAAGAATTCAGCAAAATTCTATCACATTTGTTCAATTTACGTCGCTCCTATTTCAGATAGCGTATTGGGCTAAGCGGCATCTCAAAGCGCATGAAATGGCCAGTAAAATGCACTATCAAACTTCTAGGATAAGGCAAACAGAGACCCGATTAGATCATTTTATATTACGGTTAATATAAGAATTCAGCGTAATTCTATCACATTTGTTCAACGTACGTCGCTCCTATTTCAGGTAGCGCACTGGGCTAGGCGGCATCTTAAAGCGCGTGGAATGGCGAGTAAAATGCACTATTAAACTTTTAGGATAAGGCAAACAGAGACCCGATTAGATCATTTTATATTACGGTTAATATAAGAATTGAGCGAAATTCTATCACATTTGTTCAAATTACGTCGCTCCTATTTCAGATAGCTTATTGGGCTAAGCGGCATCTGAAGGCGCATGAAATGGCGAGTAAAATGCATTATTAAACTTCAATGATAGGGCAATCAGAGACCCGATTAGATCATTTTATATTTTGGTTAATATAAGAATTCAACGAAATTCTATCACATTTGTTCAATTTACGTCGCTTCTATTACAGATAGCTTATTGGGCTTAGCGGCATCTCAAAGCGCATGAAATGACGAGTGAAATGCACTATTAAACTTCTAGGGTAGGGCAAACAGAGACCCGATTAGGTTATTTTATATTATGGTTAATTTAAGAATTCAGCGAAATTCTATCACATTTGTTCAACTTACGTCGCTCCTATTTCAGATAGCGTATTGGGATAAGCGGCATCTCAAAGCGCATGAAATGGCGAGTAAAATGCACTATTAAACTTCTAGGATAAGGCAAACAGAGACCCGATTAGATCATTTTATATTACGGTTAATATAAGAATTCAGGGAAATTCTATCACATTTGTTTAATTTACGTCGCTCCTATTTCAGATAGCGTATTGGGCAAAGCGGCATCTCATAGCGGATGAAATGGCGAATAAAATGCACTATTAAACTTCTAGGCTAGGGCGAACAGAGATCCGATTAGATCATTTTACATTATGTTTAATAAAAGAATTCAGCGAAATTCTATCACATTTGTTCAACTTATATCGCTCCTATTTCAGATAGCGTATTAGGCTAAGCGGCATCTCAAAGCGCATGAAATGACGAGTAAAATGCACTATTAAAGTTCTAGGGTAGGGCAAACAGAGACCCGATTAGATCATTTTATATTATGGTTAATTTAAGAATTGAGCGAAATTCTATCACATTTGTTCAATTTACGTCGCTCCTATTTCAGATAGCGTACTAGGCTAGGCGGCATCTTAAAGCGCGTGAAATGGCGAGTAGAATGCACTACTAAACTTCTATGATAGGGCAATCAGAGACCCGATTAGATCATTTTATATTTTGTTTAATATAAGATTTCAGGGAAATTCTATCACATTTGTTCAATTTACGTCGCTGCTATTCCAGATAGCGTATTGGGCTAAGCGGCATCTCAAAGCGCATGAAATGGCGAGTAAAATGCAATACTAAACTTCTAGGATAAGGCAAACAGAGACCCGATTAGATCATTTTATATTTTGGTTAATATAAGAATTCAGCGAAATTCTATCACATTTGTTCAACTTACGTCGCTCCTATTTCAGATAGCGTATTGGGATAAGCGGCATCTCAAAGCGCATGAAATGGCGAGTAAAATGCACTATTAAACTTCTAGGGTAGGGCAAACAGAGACCCGATTAGATCATTTTATGTTATGGTTAATTTAAGAATTGAGCGAAATTCTATCACATTTGTTCAACTTACGTCGCTCCTAATTTAGATAGCGTACTGGGCTAGGCGGCATCTTAAAGCGGGTGGAATGGCGAGTAAAATGCACTGCTAAACTTCTATGATAGGGCAATCAGAGACCCGATTAGATCATTTTATATTTTGTTTAATATAAGATTTCAGGGAAATTCTATCACATTTGTTTAATTTACGTCGCTCCTATTTCAGATAGCGTATTGGGCGAAGCGGCATCTCAAAGCGCATGAAATGGCGAGTAAAATGCACTATTAAACTTCTAGGGTAGGGCGAACAGAGACACGATTAGATCATTTTATATTACGGTTAATATAAGAATGCGGCGTAATTCTTTCACATTTGTTCAATTTACGTCGCTGCTATTCCAGATAGCTTATTGTGCTTAGCGGCATGTCAAAGCGCATGAAATGACGAGTGAAATGCACTATTAAACTTCTAGGGTAGGGCAAACAGAGACCCGATTAGATCATTTTATATTAAGGTTACTTTAAGAATTCAGCGAAATTCTATCACATTTGTTCAATTTACGTCGCTCCTATTTCAAATAGCTTATTGGGCGAAGCGGCGTCTCAAAGCGCATGAAATGACGAGTATAATGCACTATTATACTTCTAGGATGAGGCAAACAGAGACCCGATTAGATCATTTTATATTATGGTTAATTTAAGAATTCAGCAAAATTCTATCACATTTGCTCAATTTACGTCGCTCCTATTTCAGATAGCGTATTGGGCTAAGCGGTATCTCAAAGCGCATGAAATGGCGAGTAAAATGCAATACTAAACTTCTAGGATAAGGCAAACAGAGACCCGATTAGATTATTTTATATTACGGTTAATATAAGAATTCAGCGTAATTCTATCACATTTGTTCAACTTACGTCGCTCCTAATTTAGATAGCGTACTGGGCTAGGCGGCATCTTAAAGCGCGTGGAATGGCGAGTAAAATGCACTGCTAAACTTCTATGATAGGGCAATCAGAGACCCGATTAGATCATTTTATATTTTGTTTAATATAAGATTTCAGGGAAATTCTATCACATTTGTTCAATTTACGTCGCTCCTATTTCAGATAGCGTATTGGGCTAAGCGGCATCTCAAGGCGCATGAAATGAAGAATAAAATGCGCTATTAAACTTCTAGGCTAGGGCGAACAGAGACCCGATTAGATCATTTTATATTTTGTTTAATATAAGATTTCAGGGAAATTCTATCACATTTGTTTAATTTACGTCGCTCCTATTTCAGATAGCGTATTGGGCGAAGCGGAATCTGGAGGCGCATGAAATGGCGAGTAAAATGCACTATTAAACTTCTAGGGTAGGGCAAGCAGAGACCCGAAGAGATCATTTTATATTATGGTTAATTTAAGATGTCAGCAAAATTTTATCACATTTGTTCAATTTACGTCGCTCCTATTTCAGATAGCGTACTGGGCTAGGCGGCATCTTAAAGCGCGTGGAATGGTGAGTAAAATGCACTATTGAACTTCTAGGGTAGGGCAATCAGAGACCCGATTAGATCATTTTATATTTTGGTTAATATAAGAATTCAACGAAATTCTATCACATTCGTTCAATTTACGTCGCTTCTATTACAGATAGCTTATTGGGCTTAGCGGCATCTCAAAGCGCATGAAATGACGAGTGAAATGCACTATTAAACTTCTAGGGTAGGGCAAACAGAGACCCGATTAGGTCATTTCATATTATGGTTAATTTAAGAATTCAGCAAGATTCTATCACATTTGTTCAATTTACGTCGTTCCTATTTCAGATACCATCCTGGTCTAAGCGGCATCTAAAAGCGCATGAAATGGCGAGTATAATGCACTATTATACTTCTAGGATAAGGCAAACAGAGACCCGATTAGATCATTTTATATTACGGTTAATATAAGAATTCAGCGTAATTCTATCACATTTGTTCAACTTACGTCGCTCCTAATTTAGATAGCGTACTGGGCTAGGCGGCATCTTAAAGCGCGTGGAATGGCGAGTAAAATGCACTGCTAAACTTCTATGATAGGGCAATCAGAGACCCGATTAGATCATTTTATATTTTGTTTAATATAAGATTTCAGGGAAATTCTATCACATTTGTTCAATTTACGTCGCTCCTATTACAGGTAGCTTATTGGGCTCAGCGGCATCTCAAAGCGCATGAAATGACGAGTGAAATGCACTATTAAACTTCTAGGCTAGGGCGAACAGAGACCCGAGCAGATCATTTTACATTATGGTTAATAAAAGAATTCAGCGAAATTCTATCACATTTGTTCAACTTACGTCGCTCCTATTTCAGATAGCGTATTGGGCTAAGCGGCATCTCAAAGCGCATGAAATGGCAAGTGAAATGCACTATTAAACTTCTAGGGTAAGGCAAACAGAGACCCGATTAGGTCATTTTATATTATGGTTAATTTAAGAATTCAGCAAAATTCTATCACATTTGTTCAATTTACGTCGTTCCTATTTCAGATAGCATCCTGGGCTAAGCGGCATCTAAAAGCGCATGAAATGATGAGTATAATGCACTATTATACTTCTAGGATAAGGCAAACAGAGACCCGATTAGATCATTTTATATTACGGTTAATATAAGAATTCAGCGTAATTCTATCACATTTGTTCAACTTACGTCGTTCCTATTTCAGATAACGTACTGGGCTAGGCGGCATCTTAAAGCGCGTGGAATGGCGAGTAAAGTGCACTATTAAACTTCAATGATAGGGCAATCAGAGACCCGATTAGATCATTTTATATATTGGTTAATATAAGAATTCAACGAAATTGTATCACATTTGTAAAATTTACGTCGCTCCTATTACAGATAGCTTATTGGGCTTAGCGGCATCTCAAAGCGCATGGAATGACGAGTGAAATGCACTATTAAACTTCTAGGGTAGGGCAAACAGTCACGCGATTAGATCATTTTATATTATGGTTAATTTAAGAATTCAGCAAAATTCTATCACATTTGCTCAATTTACGTCGCTCCTATTTCAGATAGCGTATTGGGCTAAGCGGTATCTCAAAGCGCATGAAATGGCGAGTAAAATGCAATACTAAACTTCTAGGATAAGGCAAACAGAGACCCGATTAGATTATTTTATATTACGGTTAATATAAGAATTCAGCGTAATTCTATCACATTTGTTCAACTTACGTCGCTCCTAATTTAGATAGCGTACTGGGCTAGGCGGCATCTTAAAGCGCGTGGAATGGCGAGTAAAATGCACTGCTAAACTTCTATGATAGGGCAATCAGAGACCCGATTAGATCATTTTATATTTTGTTTAATATAAGATTTCAGGGAAATTCTATCACATTTGTTCAATTTACGTCGCTCCTATTTCAGATAGCGTATTGGGCTAAGCTGCATCTCAAAGCGCATGAAATGGCCAGTAAAATGCACTATCAAACTTCTAGGATAAGGCTAACAGAGACCCGATTAGATCATTTTATATTACGGTTAATATAAGAATTCAGCGTAATTCTATCACATTTGTTCAACTTACGTCGCTCCTATTTCAGGTAGCGTACTGGGCTAGACGGCATCTTAAAGCGCGTGGAATGGCGAGTAAAATGCACTATTAAACTTCTAGGATAAGGCAAACAGAGACCCGATTAGATCATTTTATATTACGGTTAATATAAGAATGCGGCGAAATTCTTTCACATTTGTTCAATTTACGTCGCTGCTATTCCAGATAGCTTATTGTGCTTAGCGGCATCTCAAAGCGCATGAAATGACGAGTGAAATTCACCTTTAAACTTCTAGGGTAGGGCAAACAGAGACCCGATTAGATCATTTTACATTATGTTTAATAAAAGAATTCAGCGAAATTCTATCACATTTGTTCAACTTATATCGCTCCTATTTCAGATAGCGTATTAGGCTAAGCGGCATCTCAAAGCGGATGAAATGGCGAATAAAATGCACTATTAAACTTCTAGGCTAGGGCGAACAGAGATCCGAATAGATCATTTTACATTATGTTTAATAAAAGAATTCAGCGAAATTCTATCACATTTGTTCAACTTATATCGCTCCTATTTCAGACAGCGTATTAGGCTAAGCGGCATCTCAAAGCGCATGAAATGACGAGTAAAATGCACTATTAAAGTTCTAGGGTAGGGCAAACAGAGACCCGATTAGATCATTTTATATTATGGTTAATTTAAGAATTGAGCGAAATTCTATCACATTTGTTCAATTTACGTCGCTCCTATTTCAGATAGCGTACTAGGCTAGGCGGCATCTTAAAGCGCGTGAAATGGCGAGTAGAATGCACTACTAAACTTCTATGATAGGGCAATCAGAGACCCGATTAGATCATTTTATATTTTGTTTAATATAAGATTTCAGGGAAATTCTATCACATTTGTTCAATTTACGTCGCTCCTATTTCAGATAGCGTATTGGGCTAAGCGGCATCTCAAAGCGCATGAAATGGCGAGTAAAATGCAATACTAAACTTCTAGGATAAGGCAAACAGAGACCCGATTAGATCATTTTATATTTTGGTTAATATAAGAATTCAGCGAAATTCTATCACATTTGTTCAACTTACGTCGCTCCTATTTCAGATAGCGTATTGGGATAAGCGGCATCTCAAAGCGCATGAAATGGCGAGTAAAATGCACAATTAAACTATTAGGGTAGGGCAAACAGAGACCCGATTAGATCATTTTATATTGTGGTTAATTTAAGCATTCAGCAAAATTCTATCACATTTGTTCAATTTACGTCGCTCCTATTGCAGATAGCGTATTGGGCTAAGCGGCATCTCAAAGCGCATGAAATGTCGAGTAAAATGCACTATGAAACTTCTAGGATAAGGCAAACAGAGACCCGATTAGATCATTTTATATTACGGTTAATATAAGAATTCAGCGTAATTCTATCACATTTGTTCAACTTACGTCGCTCCTATTTCAGGTAGCGTACTGGGCTAGGCGGCATCTTAAAGCGCGTGAAATGGCGAGTAAAATGCACTATTAAACTTCTAGGATAAGGCAAACAGAGACCCGATTAGATCATTTTATATTACGGTTAATATAAGAATTCGGCGTAATTCTATCACATTTGTTCAATTTACGTCGCTGCTATTCCAGATAGCTTATTGTGCTTAGCGGCATCTCAAAGCGCATGAAATGACGAGTGAAATGCACTATTAAACTTCTAGGATAAGGCAAACAGAGACCCGATTAGATCATTTTATATTTTGGTTAATATAAGAATTCAGCGAAATTCTATCACATTTGTTCAATTTACGTCGCTCCTATTTCAGATAGCTTATTGGGCAAAGCGGCATCTCAAAGCGCAAGAAATGGCGAGTAAAACGCACTATTAAACTTCTAGGGTAGGGCAAACAGAGACCCGATTAGATCATTTTATGTTATGGTTAATTTAAGAATTGAGCGAAATTCTATCACATTTGTTCAATTTACGTAGCTCCTATTTCAGATAGCGTATTGGGTTAAGCGGCATCTCAAAGCGCATGAAATGGCGAGTAAAATGCACTATTAAACTTCTAGGGTAGGGCAAACAGAGACCCGATTAGATCATTTTATATTATGGTTAATTTAAGAATTCAGCAAAATTCTATCACATTTGTTCAATGTACGTCGCTCCTATTTCGGATAGCGTACTGGGCTAGGCGGCACCCTAAAGCGCGTGGAGTGGCGAGTAAAATGCACTATTAATCTTCTATGATAGGGCAATCAGAGACCCGATTAGATCATTTTATATTTTGGTTAATATAAGAATTCAGCGAAATTCTATCACATTTGTTCAACGTACGTCGCTCCTATTTCAGATAGCGTATTGGGATAAGCGGCATCGAAAAGCGCATGAAATGGCGAGTAAAATGCACAATTAAACTACTAGGGTAGGGCAAACAGAGACCCGATTAGATCATTTTATATTTTGGTTAATATAAGAATTCAACGAAATTCTATCACATTTGTTCAATATACGTCGCTTCTATTACAGATAGCGTATTGGGCTAAGCGGCATCTCAAAGCGCATGAAATGACGAGTGAAATGCACTATTAAACTTCTAGGCTAGGGCGAACAGAGACCCGAGCAGATCATTTTACATTATGGTTAATAAAAGAATTCAGCGAAATTCTATCACATTTGTTCAACTTACGTCGCTCCTATTTCAGATAGCGTATTGGGCTAAGCGGCATCTCAAAGCGCATGAAATGGCGAGTAAAATGCACTATTAAACTTCTAGGGTAGGGCAAGCAGAGACCCGATGAGATCATTTTATATTATGGTTAATTTAAGATGTCAGCAAAATTTTATCACATTTGTTCAATTTACGTCGCTCCTATTTCAGATAGCGTACTGGGCTAGGCGGCATCTTAAAGCGCGTGGAATGGTGAGTAAAATGCACTATTGAACTTCTAGGGTAGGGCAATCAGAGACCCGATTAGATCATTTTATATTTTGGTTAATATAAGAATTCAACGAAATTCTATCACATTCGTTCAATTTACGTCGCTTCTATTACAGATAGCTTATTGGGCTTAGCGGCATCTCAAAGCGCATGAAATGACGAGTGAAATGCACTATTAAACTTCTAGGGTAGGGCAAACAGAGACCCGATTAGGTCATTTCATATTATGGTTAATTTAAGAATTCAGCAAGATTCTATCACATTTGTTCAATTTACGTCGTTCCTATTTCAGATACCATCCTGGTCTAAGCGGCATCTAAAAGCGCATGAAATGGCGAGTATAATGCACTATTATACTTCTAGGATAAGGCAAACAGAGACCCGATTAGATCATTTTATATTACGGTTAATATAAGAATTCAGCGTAATTCTATCACATTTGTTCAACTTACGTCGTTCCTATTTCAGATAGCGTACCGGGCTAGGCGGCATCTTAAAGCGCGTGGAAGGGCGAGTAAAGTGCACTATTAAACTTCTATGATAGGGCAATCAGAGACCCGATTAGATCATTTTATATATTGGTTAATATAAGAATTCAACGAAATTCTATCACATTTGTAAAATTTACGTCGCTCCTATTACAGATAGCTTATTGGGCTTAGCGGCATCTCAAAGCGCATGGAATGACGAGGGAAATGCACTATTAAACTTCTAGGGTAGGGCAAACAGTCACGCGATTAGATCATTTTATATTATGGTTAATTTAAGAATTCTGCAAAATTCTATCACATTTGCTCAATTTACGTCGCTCCTATTTCAGATAGCGTATTGGGCTAAGCGGTATCTCAAAGCGCATGAAATGGCGAGTAAAATGCAATACTAAACTTCTAGGATAAGGCAAACAGAGACCCGATTAGATTATTTTATATTACGGTTAATATAAGAATTCAGCGTAATTCTATCACATTTGTTCAACTTACGTCGCTCCTAATTTAGATAGCGTACTGGGCTAGGCGGCATCTTAAAGCGCGTGGAATGGCGAGTAAAATGCACTGCTAAACTTCTATGATAGGGCAATCAGAGACCCGATTAGATCATTTTATATTTTGTTTAATATAAGATTTCAGGGAAATTCTATCACATTTGTTCAATTTACGTCGCTCCTATTTCAGATAGCGTATTGGGCTAAGCGGCATCTCAAAGCGCATGAAATGACGAATAAAATGCACTATTAAACTTCTAGGCTAGGGCGAACAGAGACCCGATTAGATCATTTTATATTTTGTTTAATATAAGATTTCAGGGAAATTCTATCACATTTGTTTAATTTACGTCGCTCCTATTTCAGATAGCGTATTGGGCGAAGCGGCATCTCAAAGCGCATGAAATGGCGACTAAAATGCACTATTGAACTTCTAGGGTGGGGCAAGCAGAGACCCGATTAGATCATTTTATATTATGGTTAATTTAAGAATTCAGCAAAATTCTATCACATTTGTTCAATTTACGTCGCTCATATTTCAGATAGCGTATTGGGCTAAGCGGCATCTCAAAGCGCATGAAATGGCGAGCAAAATGCACTATTAAACTTCTAGGGTAGGTCAATCAGTGACCCGATTAGATCATTTTATATTATAGTTAATTTAAGAATTCAGCGAAATTCTATCACATTTGTTCAATTTACGTCGCTCCTATTTCGGATAGCGTATTGGGCTATGCGGTATCTCAAAGCGCATGAAATGGCGAGTAAAATGCAATACTAAACTTCTAGGATAAGGCAAACAGAGACCCGATTAGATCATTTTATATTACGGTTAATATAAGAATTCAGCGTAATTCTATCACATTTGTTCAACTTACGTCGCTCCTAATTTAGATAGCGTACTGGGCTAGGCGGCATCTTAAAGCGCGTGGAATGGCGAGTAAAATGCACTGCTAAACTTCTATGATAGGGCAATCAGAGACCCGATTAGATCATTGTATATTTTGTTTAATATAAGATTTCAGCGAAATTCTATCACATTTGTTAAATTTACGTCGCTCCTATTTCAGATAGCGTACTAGGCTAGGCGGCATCTTAAAGCGCGTGAAATGGCGAGTAGAATGCACTACTAAACTTCTATGATAGGGCAATCAGAGACCCGATTAGATCATTTTATATTTTGTTTAATATAAGATTTCAGGGAAATTCTATCACATTTGTTCAATTTACGTCGCTCCTATTTCAGATAGCGTATTGGGCTAAGCGGCATCTCAAAGCGCATGAAATGGCGAGTAAAATGCAATACTAAACTTCTAGGATAAGGCAAACAGAGACCCGATTAGATCATTTTATATTTTGGTTAATATAAGAATTCAGCGAAATTCTATCACATTTGTTCAACTTACGTCGCTCCTATTTCAGATAGCGTATTGGGATAAGCGGCATCTCAAAGCGCATGAAATGGCGAGTAAAATGCACAATTAAACTATTAGGGTAGGGCAAACAGAGACCCGATTAGATCATTTTATATTGTGGTTAATTTAAGCATTCAGCAAAATTCTATCACATTTGTTCAATTTACGTCGCTCCTATTGCAGATAGCGTATTGGGCTAAGCGGCATCTCAAAGCGCATGAAATGTCGAGTAAAATGCACTATGAAACTTCTAGGATAAGGCAAACAGAGACCCGATTAGATCATTTTATATTACGGTTAATATAAGAATTCAGCGTAATTCTATCACATTTGTTCAACTTACGTCGCTCCTATTTCAGGTAGCGTACTGGGCTAGGCGGCATCTTAAAGCGCGTGAAATGGCGAGTAAAATGCACTATTAAACTTCTAGGATAAGGCAAACAGAGACCCGATTAGATCATTTTATATTACGGTTAATATAAGAATTCGGCGTAATTCTATCACATTTGTTCAATTTACGTCGCTGCTATTCCAGATAGCTTATTGTGCTTAGCGGCATCTCAAAGCGCATGAAATGACGAGTGAAATGCACTATTAAACTTCTAGGATAAGGCAAACAGAGACCCGATTTAGATCATTTTATATTTTGGTTAATATAAGAATTCAGCGAAATTCTATCACATTTGTTCAATTTACGTCGCTCCTATTTCAGATAGCTTATTGGGCAAAGCGGCATCTCAAAGCGCAAGAAATGGCGAGTAAAATGCACTATTAAACTTCTAGGGTAGGGCAAACAGAGACCCGATTAGATCATTTTATGTTATGGTTAATTTAAGAATTGAGCGAAATTCTATCACATTTGTTCAATTTACGTAGCTCCTATTTCAGATAGCGTATTGGGTTAAGCGGCATCTCAAAGCGCATGAAATGGCGAGTAAAATGCACTATTAAACTTCTAGGGTAGGGCAAACAGAGACCCGATTAGATCATTTTATATTATGGTTAATTTAAGAATTCAGCAAAATTCTATCACATTTGTTCAATGTACGTCGCTCCTATTTCGGATAGCGTACTGGGCTAGGCGGCACCCTAAAGCGCGGGGAGTGGCGAGTAAAATGCACTATTAATCTTCTATGATAGGGCAATCAGAGACCCGATTAGATCATTTTATATTTTGGTTAATATAAGAATTCAGCGAAATTCTATCACATTTGTTCAACGTACGTCGCTTCCTATTTCAGATAGCGTATTGGGATAAGCGGCATCGAAAAGCGCATGAAATGGCGAGTAAAATGCACAATTAAACTACTAGGGTAGGGCAAACAGAGACCCGATTAGATCATTTTATATTTTGGTTAATATAAGAATTCAACGAAATTCTATCACATTTGTTCAATTTACGTCGCTTCTATTACAGATAGCGTATTGGGCTAAGCGGCATCTCAAAGCGCATGAAATGACGAGTGAAATGCACTATTAAACTTCTAGGCTAGGGCGAACAGAGACCCGAGCAGATCATTTTACATTATGGTTAATAAAAGAATTCAGCGAAATTCTATCACATTTGTTCAACTTACGTCGCTCCTATTTCAGATAGCGTATTGGGCTAAGCGGCATCTCAAAGCGCATGAAATGGCGAGTAAAATGCACTATTAAACTTCTAGGGTAGGGCAAGCAGAGACCCGATGAGATCATTTTATATTATGGTTAATTTAAGATGTCAGCAAAATTTTATCACATTTGTTCAATTTACGTCGCTCCTATTTCAGATAGCGTACTGGGCTAGGCGGCATCTTAAAGCGCGTGGAATGGTGAGTAAAATGCACTATTGAACTTCTAGGGTAGGGCAATCAGAGACCCGATTAGATCATTTTATATTTTGGTTAATATAAGAATTCAACGAAATTCTATCACATTCGTTCAATTTACGTCGCTTCTATTACAGATAGCTTATTGGCTTAGCGGCATCTCAAAGCGCATGAAATGACGAGTGAAATGCACTATTAAACTTCTAGGGTAGGGCAAACAGAGACCCGATTAGGTCATTTCATATTATGGTTAATTTAAGAATTCAGCAAAATTCTATCACATTTGTTCAATTTACGTCGTTCCTATTTCAGATACCATCCTGGTCTAAGCGGCATCTAAAAGCGCATGAAATGGCGAGTATAATGCACTATTATACTTCTAGGATAAGGCAAACAGAGACCCGATTAGATCATTTTATATTACGGTTAATATAAGAATTCAGCGTAATTCTATCACATTTGTTCAACTTACGTCGTTCCTATTTCAGATAGCGTACCGGGCTAGGCGGCATCTTAAAGCGCGTGGAAGGGCGAGTAAAGTGCACTATTAAACTTCTATGATAGGGCAATCAGAGACCCGATTAGATCATTTTATATATTGGTTAATATAAGAATTCAACGAAATTCTATCACATTTGTAAAATTTACGTCGCTCCTATTACAGATAGCTTATTGGGCTTAGCGGCATCTCAAAGCGCATGGAATGACGAGGGAAATGCACTATTAAACTTCTAGGGTAGGGCAAACAGTCACGCGATTAGATCATTTTATATTATGGTTAATTTAAGAATTCTGCAAAATTCTATCACATTTGCTCAATTTACGTCGCTCCTATTTCAGATAGCGTATTGGGCTAAGCGGTATCTCAAAGCGCATGAAATGGCGAGTAAAATGCAATACTAAACTTCTAGGATAAGGCAAACAGAGACCCGATTAGATTATTTTATATTACGGTTAATATAAGAATTCAGCGTAATTCTATCACATTTGTTCAACTTACGTCGCTCCTAATTTAGATAGCGTACTGGGCTAGGCGGCATCTTAAAGCGCGTGGAATGGCGAGTAAAATGCACTGCTAAACTTCTATGATAGGGCAATCAGAGACCCGATTAGATCATTTTATATTTTGTTTAATATAAGATTTCAGGGAAATTCTATCACATTTGTTCAATTTACGTCGCTCCTATTTCAGATAGCGTATTGGGCTAAGCGGCATCTCAAGGCGCATGAAATGACGAATAAAATGCGCTATTAAACTTCTAGGCTAGGGCGAACAGAGACCCGATTAGATCATTTTATATTTTGTTTAATATAAGATTTCAGGGAAATTCTATCACATTTGTTTAATTTACGTCGCTCCTATTTCAGATAGCGTATTGGGCGAAGCGGCATCTCAAAGCGCATGAAATGGCGACTAAAATGCACTATTGAACTTCTAGGGTGGGGCAAGCAGAGACCCGATTAGATCATTTTATATTATGGTTAATTTAAGAATTCAGCAAAATTCTATCACATTTGTTCAATTTACGTCGCTCATATTTCAGATAGCGTATTGGGCTAAGCGGCATCTCAAAGCGCATGAAATGGCGAGCAAAATGCACTATTAAACTTCTAGGGTAGGTCAATCAGTGACCCGATTAGATCATTTTATATTATAGTTAATTTAAGAATTCAGCGAAATTCTATCACATTTGTTCAATTTACGTCGCTCCTATTTCGGATAGCGTATTGGGCTATGCGGTATCTCAAAGCGCATGAAATGGCGAGTAAAATGCAATACTAAACTTCTAGGATAAGGCAAACAGAGACCCGATTAGATCATTTTATATTACGGTTAATATAAGAATTCAGCGTAATTCTATCACATTTGTTCAACTTACGTCGCTCCTAATTTAGATAGCGTACTGGGCTAGGCGGCATCTTAAAGCGCGTGGAATGGCGAGTAAAATGCACTGCTAAACTTCTATGATAGGGCAATCAGAGACCCGATTAGATCATTGTATATTTTGTTTAATATAAGATTTCAGCGAAATTCTATCACATTTGTTAAATTTACGTCGCTCCTATTTCAGATAGCGTACTGGGCTAGGCGGCATCTTAA
>CAKAJE020000618.1:0-30309 GCA_916610135.2 Macropis europaea | reverse complement strand
TTAATAGTGCATTTTACTCGCCATTCCGCGCGCTTTAAGATGCCGCTTAGCCCAGTACGCTATCTGAAATAGGAGCGACGTAAATTGAACTAATGTGATAGAATTTCGCTGAATTCTTATATTAACCAAAATATAAAATGATCTAATCGGGTCTCTGATTGCCCTATCATAGAACTTTAATAGTGCATTTTACTCGCCATTCCACGCGCTTTAAGTTGCCGCCTAGCCCAGCACGCTATCCGAAATAGGAGCTACGTAAGTTGAACAAATGTCACAGAATTACTCTGAATTCTTATATTAACCGTAATATAAAATGATCTAATCGGGTTTCTGTTTGCCTTATCCTAGAAGTTTAATAGTGCATTTTACTCGCCATTTCTGGCGCTTTGAGATGACGCTTAGCACAAGTCGCTATCTGAAATAGGAGCGACGTAAATTGAACAAATGTGATAGAATTTCGCTGAATTCTTATATTAACCGTAATATAAAATGATCTAATCGGGTCTCTGTTTGCCTTACCCTAGAAGTTTAATAGTGCATATTACTCGCCATTTCATGCGCTTTGAGATGCCGCTTAGCCCAATATGCTATCTGATATAGGAGCGACGTAAATTGAACAAATGCGATAGAATTACGCTGAATTCTTATATTAACCAAAATATAAAATGATCTAATCGGGTCTCTGATTGCCCTATCATAGAAGATTAATAGTGCATTTTACTCGCCATTCCGCGCGCTTTAAGATGCCGCTTAGCCCAGTACGCTATCTGAAATAGGAGCGACGTAAATTGAACTAATGTGATAGAATTTCGCTGAATTCTTATATTAACCAAAATATAAAATGATCTAATCGGGTCTCTGATTGCCCTATCATAGAACTTTAATAGTGCATTTTACTCGCCATTCCACGCGCTTTAAGTTGCCGCCTAGCCCAGCACGCTATCCGAAATAGGAGCTACGTAAGTTGAACAAATGTCACAGAATTACTCTGAATTCTTATATTAACCGTAATATAAAATGATCTAATCGGGTTTCTGTTTGCCTTATCCTAGAAGTTTAATAGTGCATTTTACTCGCCATTTCTTGCGCTTTGAGATGACGCTTAGCACAAGTCGCTATCTGAAATAGGAGCGACGTAAATTGAACAAATGTGATAGAATTTCGCTGAATTCTTATATTAACCGTAATATAAAATGATCTAATCGGGTCTCTGTTTGCCTTACCCTAGAAGTTTAATAGTGCATATTACTCGCCATTTCATGCGCTTTGAGATGCCGCTTAGCCCAATATGCTATCTGATATAGGAGCGACGTAAATTGAACAAATGCGATAGAATTACGCTGAATTCTTATATTAACCAAAATATAAAATGATCTAATCGGGTCTCTGATTGCCCTATCATAGAAGATTAATAGTGCATTTTACTCGCCATTCCACGCGCTTTAAGATGCCGCCTAGCCCAGTATGCTATCTGAAATAGGAACGACGTAAATTGAACAAATGTAATAGAATTTTGCTGAATTCTTAAATTAACCATAATATAAAATCATCTAATCGGGTCTCTGATTGCCTTACCCTAGAAGTTTAATAGTGCATTTTACTCGCCAATCCACGCGCTTTAAGATTCCGCCTAGCGCAGTACGCTATCTGAAATAGGAGCGACGTAAATTGAACAAATGTGATAGAATTTGGCTGAATTCTTAAATTAACCATAATATAAAATGATCTAATCGGGTCTCTGTTTGCCCTACCCTAGAAGTTTATTAGTGCATTTTACTCGCCATTTCATGCGCTTTGAGATGGCGCTTAGCCCAATACGCTATCTGAAATAGGAGCGACGTAAATTGAACAAATGTGATAGAATTTGCCTGAATTCTTATATTAACCTTAATGTAAAATGATCTAATCGGGTCTTTGTTCGCCGAACCCTAGAAGTTTAATAGTGCATTTTACTCGCCATTTCATGCGCTTTGAGATGCCGCTTAGCCCAATACGCTATCTGAAATAGGAGCGACGTAAATTGAACGAATGTGACAGAATTTCGCTGAATTCTTATATTAACCAAAATATAAAATGATCTAATCGGGTCTCTGATAGCCCTATCATAGAAGTTTAATAGTGCATTTTACTCGCCATTCCACGCGCTTTAAGATGCCGCCTAGCCCAATACGCTATCTGAAATAGGAGCGACATAAATTGAACAAATGTGATAGAGTTTCGCTGAATTATTAAATTAACCATAATATAAAATGATCTTATCGGGTCTCTGTTTGCCCTACCCTAGAAGTTTAATAGTGCATTTTACTCGCCATTTCTTGCGCTTTGAGATGCCGCTTAGCCCAATACGCTATCTGAAATATCAGCGACGTAAATTGAACAAATGTGATAGAATTACGCTGAATTCTTATATTAACCGTAATATAAAATGATCTGATCGGGTCTCTGTTTGCCTTATCCTAGAAGTTCAATAGTGCATTTTCCTCGCCATTCCACGCGCTTTACGTGGCCGCCTAGCCCAGCACGCTATCCGAAATAGGAGCTACGTAAGTTGAACAAATGTGATAGAATTTCGCTGAATTCTTATATTAACCAAAATATAAAATGATCTAATCGGGTTTCTGTTTGCCTTATCCTAGAAGTTTAATACTGCATTTTACTCGCCATTTCTTGCGCTTTGAGATGACGCTTAGCACAAGTCGCTATATGAAATAGGAGCGACGTAAATTGAACAAATGTGATAGAATTTCGCTGAATTCTTATATTAACCAAAATATAAAATGATCTAATCGGGTCTCTGATAGCCCTATCATAGAAGTTTAATAGTGCATTTTACTCGCCATTCCACGCGCTTTAAGATGCCGCCTAGCACAGTATGCTATCTGAAATAGGAGCGACGTAAGTTGAACAAATGTGATAGAATTACACTGAATTCTTATATTAACCGTAATATAAAATGATCTAATCGGGTCTCCGTTTGCCTTATCCTAGAAGTTTAATAGTGCATTTTACTCGCCATTTCATGCGCATTGAGATGCCGCTTAGCCCAATACGCTATCTGAAATAGGAGCGACATAAATTGAACAAATGTGATAGAGTTTCGCTGAATTCTTAAATTAACCATAATATAAAATGATCTTATCGGGTCTCTGTTTGCCCTACCCTAGAAGTTTAATAGTGCATTTTACTCGCCATTTCTTGCGCTTTGAGATGCCGCTTAGCCCAATACGCTATCTGAAATATCAGCGACGTAAGTTGAACAAATGTGATAGAATTACGCTGAATTCTTATATTAACCGTAATATAAAATGATCTGATCGGGTCTCTGTTTGCCTTATCCCAGATGTTCAATAGTGCATTTCACTCGTCATTCAATGCGCTTTGAGATGCCGCTTAGCCCAATAAGCTATCTGAAATAGGAGCGACGTAAATTGAACAAATGTGATAGAATTTCGCTGAATTCTTTTATTAACCATAATGTTAAATGATCTAATCGGGTCTCTCTTCGCCCTAGCGTAGAAGCTTAATAGTGCATTTTACACGCCATTTCATGCGCTTTGAGATGCCGCTTAGTCCAATACGCTATCTGAAATAGGAGCGACGTAAATTGAACAAATGTGATAGAATTTCGCTGAATTCTTATATTAACCAAAATATAAAATGATCTAATCGGGTCTCTGATTGCCCTACCCTAGAAGTTTAATAGTGCATTTTACTCCCCATTTCATGCACTTTGAGATGCCGCTTAGCCCAATACGCTATCTGAAATAGGAGCGACGTAAATTAAACAAATGTGATAGAATTTCGCTGAATTCTTATATTAACCAAAATATAAAATGATCTAAGCGGGTCTCTGATTGCCCTATCATAGAAGCTTAATAGTGCATTTTACTCGCCATTCCACGCGCTTTAAGTTGCCGCCTAGCCCAGTACGCTATCTGAAATAGGAGCTACGTAAGTTGAACAAATGTCACAGAATTACGCTGAATTCTTATATTAACCGTAATATAAAATGATCTAATCGGGTCTCTGTTTGCCTTATCCTAGAAGTTTAATAGTGCATTTTACTCGTCAATCCATGCGCTTTGCGATGCCGCTTAGCCCAATAAGCTATCTGAAATAGGAGCGACGTAAATTGAACAAATGTGTTAGAATTTCGCTGAATTGATAAATTAACCATAATATAAACTGATCTAATCGAGTCTCTGTTTGCCCTACCCTAGAAGTTTAATAGTGCATTTTACTCGCCATTCCGCACGCTTTAAGATGCCGCTTAGCCCAATACGCTATCTGAAATAGGAGCGAAGTAAATTGAACAAATGTGATAGAATTTCGCTGAATTCTTATATTAACCAAAATATAAAATGATCTAATCGGGTCTCTGATTGCCCTATCATAGAAGTTTAATAGTGCATTTTACTCGCCATTCCACGCGCTTTAAGTTGCCGCCTAGCCCAGCACGCTATCCGAAACAGGAGCTACGTAAGTTGAACAAATGTCACAGAATTACGCTGAATTCTTATATTAACCGTAATATAAAATGATCTAATCGGGTTTCTGTTTGCCTTATCCTAGAAGTTTAATAGTGCATTTTACTCGCCATTTCTTGCGCTTTGAGATGACGCTTAGCACAAGTCGCTATCTGAAATAGGAGCGACGTAAATTGAACAAATGTGATAGAATTTCGCTGAATTGATAAATGAACCATAATATAAAATGATCTAATCGAGTCTCTGTTTGCCCTACCGTAGAAGTTTAATAGTGCATTTTACTCGCCATTCCGCGCGCTTTAAGATGCCGCTTAGCCCAATACGCTATCTGAAATAGGAGCGACGTAAATTGAACAAATGTGATAGAATTTCGCTGAATTCTTATATTAACCAAAATATAAAATGATCTAATCGGGTCTCTGATTGCCCTATCATAGAAGTTTAATAGTGCATTTTACTGGCCATTCCACGCGCTTTAAGTTGCCGCCTAGCCCAGCACGCTATCCGAAATAGGAGCTACGTAAGTTGAACAAATGTCACAGAATTACGCTGAATTCTTATATTAACCGTAATATAAAATGATCTAATCGGGTTTCTGTTTGCCTTATCCTAGAAGTTTAATAGTGCATTTTACTCGCCATTTCTTGCGCTTTGAGATGACGCTTAGCACAAGTCGCTATATGAAATAGGAGCGACGTAAATTGAACAAATGTGATAGAATTTCGCTGAATTCTTATATTAACCGTAATATAAAATGATCTAATCGGGTCTCTGTTTGCCTTACCCTAGAAGTTTAATAGTGCATATTACTCGCCATTTCATGCGCTTTGAGATGCCGCTTAGCCCAATATGCTATCTGATGTAGGAGCGACGTAAATTGAACAAATGCGATAGAATTACGCTGAATTCTTATATTAACCAAAATATAAAATGATCTAATCGGGTCTCTGATTGCCCTATCATAGAAGATTAATAGTGCATTTTACTCGCCATTCCACGCGCTTTAAGATGCCGCCTAGCCCTGTATGCTATCTGAAATAGGAACGACGTAAATTGAACAAATGTAATAGAATTTTGCTGAATTCTTAAATTAACCATAATATAAAATCATCTAATCGGGTCTCTGATTGCCTTACCCTAGAAGTTTAATAGTGCATTTTACTCGCCAATCCACGCGCTTTAAGATTCCGCCTAGCGCAGTACGCTATCTGAAATAGGAGCGACGTAAATTGAACAAATGTGACAGAATTTGGCTGAATTCTTAAATTAACCATAATATAAAATGATCTAATCGGGTCTCTGTTTGCCCTACCCTAGAAGTTTAATAGTGCATTTACTCGCCATTTCATGCGCTTTGAGATGGCGCTTAGCCCAATACGCTATCTGAAATAGGAGCGACGTAAATTGAACAAATGTGATAGAACTTGCCTGAATTCTTATATTAACCGTAATAAAAAATGATCTAATCGGGTCACCGTTTGCCTTATCCTAGAAGTTTAATAGTGCATTTTACTCGCAATTTCATGCGCATTGAGATGCCGCTTAGCCCAATACGCTATCTGAAATAGGAGCGACATAAATTGAACAAATGTGATAGAGTTTCGCTGAATTCTTAAATTAACCATAATATAAAATGATCTTATCGGGTCTCTGTTTGCCCTACCCTAGAAGTTTAATAGGGCATTTTACTCGCCATTTCTTGCGCTTTGAGATGCCGCTTAGCCCAATACGCTACCTGAAATATCAGCGACGTAAATTGAACAAATGTGATAGAATTACGCTGAATTCTTACATTAACCGTAATATAAAATGATCTGATCGGGTCTCTGTTTGCCTTATCCTAGATGTTCAATAGTGCATTTCACTCGTCATTCAATGCGCTTTGAGATGCCGCTTAGCCCAATAAGCTATCTGAAATAGGAGCGACGTAAATTGAACAAATGTGATAGAATTTTTCTGAATTCTTAAATAAACCATAATATGAAATGATCTAGTCGGGTCTCTGTTTGCCCTACCCTAGAAGTTTAACAGTGCATTTTAGTCGCCATTTCATGCGCTTTGAGATGCCGCTTAGCCCAGTACGCTATCTGAAATAGTAGCGACGTAAATTGAACAAACGTGATAGAATTTCGCTGAATTCTTTTATTAACCATAATGTTAAATGATCTAATCGGGTCTCTCTTCGCCCTAGCGTAGAAGCTTAATAGTGCATTTTACACGCCATTTCATGCGCTTTGAGATGCCGCTTAGCCCAATACGCTATCTGAAATAGGAGCGACGTAAATTGAACAAATGTGATAGAATTTCGCTGAATTCTTATATTAACCAAAATATAAAATGATCTAATCGAGTCTCTGTTTGCCCTACCCTAGAAGTTTAATAGTGCATTTTACTCGCCATTCCGCGCGCTTTAAGATGCCGCTTAGCCCAATACGCTATCTGAAATAGGAGCGACGTAAATTGAACAAATGTGATAGAATTTCGCTGAATTCTTATATTAACCAAAATATAAAATGATCTAATCGGGTCTCTGATTGCCCTATCATAGAAGTTTAATAGTGCATTTTACTCACCATTCCACGCGCTTTAAGTTGCCGCCTAGCCCAGCACGCTATCCGAACTAGGAGCTACGTAAGTTGAACAAATGGAACAGAATTACGCTGAATTCTTATATTAACCGTAATATAAAATGATCTAATCGGGTTTCTGTTTGCCTTATCCTAGAAGTTTAATAGTGCATTTTACTCGCCATTTCTTGCGCTTTGAGATGACGCTTAGCACAAGTCGCTATCTGAAATAGGAGCGACGTAAATTGAACAAATGTGATAGAATTTCGCTGAATTCTTATATTAACCGTAATATAAAATGATCTAATCGGGTCTCTGTTTGCCTTACCCTAGAAGTTTAATAGTGCATACTACTCGCCATTTCATGCGCTTTGAGATGCCGCTTAGCCCAATATGCTATCTGATATAGGAGCGACGTAAATTGAACAAATGCGATAGAATTACGCTGATTCTTATATTAACCAAAATATAAAATGATCTAATCGGGTCTCTGATTGCCCTATCATAGAAGATTAATAGTGCATTTTACTCGCCATTCCACGCGCTTTAAGATGCCGCCTAGCCCAGTATGCTATCTGAAATAGGAACGACGTAAATTGAACAAATGTAATAGAATTTTGCTGAATTCTTAAATTAACCATAATATAAAATCATCTATCGGGTCTCTGATTGCCTTACCCTAGAAGTTTAATAGTGCATTTTACTCGCCAATCCACGCGCTTTAAGATTCCGCCTAGCGCAGTACGCTATCTGAAATAGGAGCGACGTAAATTGAACGAATGTGACAGAATTTCGCTGAATTCTTATATTAACCAAAATATAAAATGATCTAATCGGGTCTCTGATAGCCCTATCATAGAAGTTTAATAGTGCATTTACTCGCCATTCCACGCGCTTTAAGATGCCGCCTAGCACAGTATGCTATCTGAAATAGGAGCGACGTAAGTTGAACAAATGTGATAGAATTACGCTGAATTCTTATATTAACCGTAATATAAAGTGATCTAATCGGGTCTCCGTTTGCCTTATCCTAGAAGTTTAATAGTGCATTTTACTCGCCATTTCATGCGCATTGAGACGCCGCTTAGCCCAATACGCTATCTGAAATAGGAGCGACATAAATTGAACAAATGTGATAGAGTTTCGCTGAATTCTTAAATTAACCATAATATAAAATGATCTTATCGGGTCTCTGTTTGCCCTACCCTAGAAGTTTAATAGTGCATTTTACTCGCCATTTCTTGCGCTTTGAGATGCCGCTTAGCCCAATGCGCTATCTGAAATATCAGCGACGTAAATTGAACAAATGTGATAGAATTACGCTGAATTCTTATATTAACCGTAATATAAAATGATCTGATCGGGTCTCTGTTTGCCTTATCCTAGAAGTTCAATAGTGCATTTTCCTCGCCATTCCACGCGCTTTAAGTTGCCGCCTAGCCCAGCACGCTATCCGAAATAGGAGCTACGTAAGTTGAACAAATGTCCACAGAATTACGCTGAATTCTTATATTAACCGTAATATAAAATGATCTAATCGGGTTTCTGTTTGCCTTATCCTTGAAGTTTAATAGTGCATTTTACTCGCCATTTTCTTGCGCTTTGAGATGATGCATAGCACAAGTCGCTGTATGAAATAGGAGCGACGTAAATTGAACAAATGTGATAGAATTTCGCTGAATTCTTATATTAACCAAAATATAAAATTGATCTAATCGGGTCTCTGATAGCCCTATCTTGAAGTTTAATAGTGCATTTTACTCGCCATTCCACGCGCATTAAGATGCCGCCTAGCACAGTATGCTATCTGAAATAGGAGCGACGTAAGTTGAACAAATGTGATAGAATTTCGCTGAATTCTTATATTAACCGTAATATAAAATGATCTAATCGGGTCTCCGTTTGCCTTATCCTAGAAGTTTAATAGTGCATTTTACTCGCCATTTCATGCGCATTGAGATGCCGCTTAGCCCAATACGCTATCTGAAATAGGAGCGACATAAATTGAACAAATGTGATAGAGTTTCGCTGAATTCTTAAATTAACCATAATATAAAATGATCTTATCGGGTCTCTGTTTGCCCTACCCTAGAAGTTTAATAGTGCATTTTACTCGCTATTTCTTGCGCTTTGAGATGCCGCTTAGCCCAATACGCTATCGAAATATCAGCGACGTAAATTGAACAAATGTGATAGAATTACGCGAATTCTTATATTAACCCGTAATATTAAATGATCTGATCGGGTCTCTGTTTGCCTTATCTAGATGTTCAATAGTGCATTTCACTCGTCATTCAATGCGCTTTGAGATGCCGCTTAGCCCAATAAGCTATCTGAAATAGGAGCGACGTAAATTGAACAAATGTGATAGAATTTTTCTGAATTCTTAAATAAACCATAATATGAAATGTCCTAATCGGGTCTCTGTTTGCCCTACCCTAGAAGTTTAACAGGCATTTTAGTCGCCATTTCATGCGCTTTGAGATGCCGCATAGCCCAATACGCTATCTGAAATAGTAGCGACGTAAATTGAACAAACGTGATAGAATTTCGCTGAATTCTTTTATTAACCATAATGTTAAATGATCTAATCGGGGTCTCTCTTCGCCCTAGCGTAGAAGCTTAATAGTGCATTTTACACGCCATTTCATGCGCTTTGAGATGCCGCTTAGCCCAATACGCTATCTGAAATAGGAGCGACGTAAATTGAACAAATGTGATAGAATTTCGCTGAATTCTTCTATTAACCAAAATATAAAATGATCTAATCGAGTCTCTGTTTGCCCTACCCTAGAAGTTTATAGTGCATTTTACTCGCCATTCCGCGCGCTTTAAGATGCCGCTTAGCCAATACGCTATCTGAAATAGGAGCGACGTAAATTGAACAAATGTGATAGAATTTCGCTGACTTCTTATATTAACCAAAATATAAAATGATCTAATCGGGTCTCTGATTGCCCTATCATAGAAGTTTAATAGTGCATTTTACTCGCCATTCCACGCGCTTTAAGTTGCCGCCTAGCCCAGCACGCTATCCGAAATAGGAGCTACGTAAGTTGAACAAATGTCACAGAATTACGCTGAATTCTTATATTAACCGTAATATAAAATGATCTAATCTGGTTTCTGTTTGCCTCATCCTAGAAGTTTAATAGTGCATTTTACTCGCATTTCTTGCGCTTTGAGATGACGCTTAGCACAAGTCGCTATCTGAAATAGGAGCGACGTAAATTGAACAATGTGATAGAATTTCGCTGAATTGGACAAATTAACCATAATAAAAATGATCTAATCGAGTCTCTGTTTGCCCTACCGTAGAAGTTTAATAGTGCATTTTACTCGCCATTCCGCGCGCTTTAAGATGCCGCTTAGCCCAAAACGCTATCTGAAATAGGAGCGACGTAAATTGAACAAATGTGATAGAATTTCGCTGAATTCTTATAATGAACCAAAATATAAAATGATCTAATCGGGTCTCTGATTGCCCTATCATTGAAGTTTAATAGTGCATTTTACTCGCCATTCCACGCGCTTTAAGATGCCGCCTAGCACAGTATGCTATCTGAAATAGGAGCGACGTAAGTTGAACGAATGTGATAGAATTACGCTGAATTCTTATATTAACCGTAATATAAAATGATCTAATCGGGTCTCCGTTTGCCTTATCCTAGAAGTTTAATAGTGCATTTTACTCGCCATTTCATGCGCATTGAGATGCCGCTTAGCCCAATACGCTATCTGAAATAGGAGCGACATAAATTGAACAAATGTGATAGAGTTTCGCTGAATTCTTAAATTAACCATAATATAAAATGATCTTATCGGGTCTTTGTTTGCCCTACCCTAGAAGTTTAATAGTGCATTTTACTCGCCATTTCTTGCGCTTTGAGATGCCGCTTAGCCCAATACGCTATCTGAAATATCAGCGACGTAAATTGAACAAATGTGATAGAATTACGCTGAATTCTTATATTAACCGTAATATAAAATGATCTGATCGGGTCTCTGTTTGCCTTATCCTAGAAGTTCAATAGTGCATTTTCCTCGCCATTCCACGCGCTTTAAGTTGCCGCCTAGCCCAGCACGCTATCCGAAATAGGAGCTACGTAAGTTGAACAAATGTCACAGAATTACGCTGAATTCTTATATTAACCGTAATATAAAATGATCTAATCGGGTTTCTGTTTGCCTTATCCTAGAAGTTTAATAGTGCATTTTACTCGCCATTTCTTGCGCTTTGAGATGATGCTTAGCACAAGTCGCTGTATGAAATAGGAGCGACGTAAATTGAACAAATGTGATAGAATTTCGCTGAATTCTTATATTAACCAAAATATAAAATGATCTAATCGGGTCTCTGATAGCCCTATCATTGAAGTTTAATAGTGCATTTTACTCGCCATTCCACGCGCTTTAAGATGCCGCCTAGCACAGTATGCTATCTGAAATAGGAGCGACGTAAGTTGAACAAATGTGATAGAATTACGCTGAATTCTTATATTAACCGTAATATAAAATGATCTAATCGGGTCTCCGTTTGCCTTATCCTAGAAGTTTAATAGTGCATTTTACTCGCCATTTCATGCGCATTGAGATGCCGCTTAGCCCAATACGCTATCTGAAATAGGAGCGACATAAATTGAACAAATGTGATAGAGTTTCGCTGAATTCTTAAATTAACCATAATATAAAATGATCTTATCGGGTCTCTGTTTGCCCTACCCTAGAAGTTTAATAGTGCATTTTACTCGCTATTTCTTGCGCTTTGAGATGCCGCTTAGCCCAATACGCTATCTGAAATATCAGCGACGTAAATTGAACAAATGTGATAGAATTACGCTGAATTCTTATATTAACCGTAATATAAAATGATCTGATCGGGTCTCTGTTTGCCTTATCCTAGATGTTCAATAGTGCATTTCACTCGTCATTCAATGCGCTTTGAGATGCCGCTTAGCCCAATAAGCTATCTGAAATAGGAGCGACGTAAATTGAACAAATGTGATAGAATTTTTCTGAATTCTTAAATAAACCATAATATGAAATGTTCTAATCGGGTCTCTGTTTGCCCTACCCTAGAAGTTTAACAGTGCATTTTAGTCGCCATTTCATGCGCTTTGAGATGCCGCTTAGCCCAATACGCTATCTGAAATAGTAGCGACGTAAATTGAACAATCGTGATAGAATTTCGCTGAATTCTTTTATTAACCATAATGTTAAATGATCTAATCGGGTCTCTCTTCGCCCTAGCGTAGAAGCTTAATAGTGCATTTTACACGCCATTTCATGCGCTTTGAGATGCCGCTTAGCCCAATACGCTATCTGAAATAGGAGCGACGTAAATTGAACAAATGTGATAGAATTTCGCTGAATTCTTATATTAACCAAAATATAAAATGATCTAATCGAGTCTCTGTTTGCCCTACCCTAGAAGTTTAATAGTGCATTTTACTCGCCATTCCGCGCGCTTTAAGATGCCGCTTAGCCCAATACGCTATCTGAAATAGGAGCGACGTAAATTGAACAAATGTGATAGAATTTCGCTGAATTCTTATATTAACCAAAATATAAAATGATCTAATCGGGTCTCTGATTGCCCTATCATAGAAGTTTAATAGTGCATTTTACTCGCCATTCCACGCGCTTTAAGTTGCCGCCTAGCCCAGCACGCTATCCGAAATAGGAGCTACGTAAGTTGAACAAATGTCACAGAATTACGCTGAATTCTTATATTAACCGTAATATAAAATGATCTAATCTGGTTTCTGTTTGCCTTATCCTAGAAGTTTAATAGTGCATTTTACTCGCCATTTCTTGCGCTTTGAGATGACGCTTAGCACAAGTCGCTATCTGAAATAGGAGCGACGTAAATTGAACAAATGTGATAGAATTTCGCTGAATTGACAAATTAACCATAATATAAAATGATCTAATCGAGTCTCTGTTTGCCCTACCGTAGAAGTTTAATAGTGCATTTTACTCGCCATTCCGCGCGCTTTAAGATGCCGCTTAGCCCAATACGCTATCTGAAATAGGAGCGACGTAAATTGAACAAATGTGATAGAATTTCGCTGAATTCTTATATTAACCAAAATATAAAATGATCTAATCGGGTCTCTGATTGCCCTATCATTGAAGTTTAATAGTGCATTTTACTCGCCATTCCACGCGCTTTAAGATGCCGCCTAGCACAGTATGCTATCTGAAATAGGAGCGACGTAAGTTGAACGAATGTGATAGAATTACGCTGAATTCTTATATTAACCGTAATATAAAATGATCTAATCGGGTCTCCGTTTGCCTTATCCTAGAAGTTTAATAGTGCATTTTACTCGCCATTTCATGCGCATTGAGATGCCGCTTAGCCCAATACGCTATCTGAAATAGGAGCGACATAAATTGAACAAATGTGATAGAGTTTCGCTGAATTCTTAAATTAACCATAATATAAAATGATCTTATCGGGTCTTTGTTTGCCCTACCCTAGAAGTTTAATAGTGCATTTTACTCGCCATTTCTTGCGCTTTGAGATGCCGCTTAGCCCAATACGCTATCTGAAATATCAGCGACGTAAATTGAACAAATGTGATAGAATTACGCTGAATTCTTATATTAACCGTAATATAAAATGATCTGATCGGGTCTCTGTTTGCCTTATCCTAGATGTTCAATAGTGCATTTCACTCGTCATTCAATGCGCTTTGAGATGCCGCTTAGCCCAATAAGCTATCTGAAATAGGAGCGACGTAAATTGAACAAATGTGATAGAATTTTTCTGAATTCTTAAATAAACCATAATATGAAATGATCTAATCGGGTCTCTGTTTGCCCTACCCTAGAAGTTTAACAGTGCATTTTACTCGCCATTTCATGCGCTTTGAGATGCCGCTTAGCCCAATACGCTATCTGAAATAGTAGCGACGTAAATTGAACAAACGTGATAGAATTTCGCTGAATTCTTTTATTAACCATAATGTTAAATGATCTAATCGGGTCTCTCTTCGCCCTAGCGTAGAAGCTTAACAGTGCATTTTACACGCCATTTCATGCGCTTTGAGATGCCGCTTAGCCCAATACGCTATCTGAAATAGGAGCGACGTAAATTGAACAAATGTGATAGAATTTCGCTGAATTTTTATATTAACCAAAATATAAAATGATCTAATCGAGTCTCTGTTTGCCCTACCCTAGAAGTTTAATAGTGCATTTTACTCGCCATTCCGCGCGCTTTAAGATGCCGCTTAGCCCAATACGCTATCTGAAATAGGAGCGACGTAAATTGAACAAATGTGATAGAATTTCGCTGAATTCTTATATTAACCAAAATATAAAATGATCTAATCGGGTCTCTGATTGCCCTATCATAGAAGTTTAATAGTGCATTTTACTCGCCATTCCACGCGCTTTAAGTTGCCGCCTAGCCCAGCACGCTATCCGAAATAGGAGCTACGTAAGTTGAACAAATGTCACAGAATTACGCTGAATTCTTATATTAACCGTAATATAAAATGATCTAATCTGGTTTCTGTTTGCCTTATCCTAGAAGTTTAATAGTGCATTTTACTCGCCATTTCTTGCGCTTTGAGATGACGCTTAGCACAAGTCGCTATCTGAAATAGGAGCGACGTAAATTGAACAAATGTGATAGAATTTCGCTGAATTGACAAATTAACCATAATATAAAATGATCTAATCGAGTCTCTGTTTGCCCTACCGTAGAAGTTTAATAGTGCATTTTACTCGCCATTCCGCGCGCTTTAAGATGCCGCTTAGCCCAATACGCTATCTGAAATAGGAGCGACGTAAATTGAACAAATGTGATAGAATTTCGCTGAATTCTTATATTAACCAAAATATAAAATGATCTAATCGGGTCTCTGATTGCCCTATCATTGAAGTTTAATAGTGCATTTTACTCGCCATTCCACGCGCTTTAAGATGCCGCCTAGCTCAGTATGCTATCTGAAATAGGAGCGACGTAAGTTGAACGAATGTGATAGAATTACGCTGAATTCTTATATTAACCGTAATATAAAATGATCTAATCGGGTCTCCGTTTGCCTTATCCTAGAAGTTTAATAGTGCATTTTACTCGCCATTTCATGCGCATTGAGATGCCGCTTAGCCCAATACGCTATCTGAAATAGGAGCGACATAAATTGAACAAATGTGATAGAGTTTCGCTGAATTCTTAAATTAACCATAATATAAAATGATCTTATCGGGTCTCTGTTTGCCCTACCCTAGAAGTTTAATAGTGCATTTTACTCGCCATTTCTTGCGCTTTGAGATGCCGCTTAGCCCAATACGCTATCTGAAATATCAGCGACGTAAATTGAACAAATGTGATAGAATTACGCTGAATTCTTATATTAACCGTAATATAAAATGATCTGATCGGGTCTCTGTTTGCCTTATCCTAGATGTTCAATAGTGCATTTCACTCGTCATTCAATGCGCTTTGAGATGCCGCTTAGCCCAATAAGCTATCTGAAATAGGAGCGACGTAAATTGAACAAATGTGATAGAATTTTTCTGAATTCTTAAATAAACCATAATATGAAATGATCTAATCGGGTCTCTGTTTGCCCTACCCTAGAAGTTTAACAGTGCATTTTACTCGCCATTTCATGCGCTTTGAGATGCCGCTTAGCCCAATACGCTATCTGAAATAGTAGCGACGTAAATTGAACAAACGTGATAGAATTTCGCTGAATTCTTTTATTAACCATAATGTTAAATGATCTAATCGGGTCTCTCTTCGCCCTAGCGTAGAAGCTTAACAGTGCATTTTACACGCCATTTCATGCGCTTTGAGATGCCGCTTAGCCCAATACGCTATCTGAAATAGGAGCGACGTAAATTGAACAAATGTGATAGAATTTCGCTGAATTTTTATATTAACCAAAATATAAAATGATCTAATCGAGTCTCTGTTTGCCCTACCCTAGAAGTTTAATAGTGCATTTTACTCGCCATTCCGCGCGCTTTAAGATGCCGCTTAGCCCAATACGCTATCTGAAATAGGAGCGACGTAAATTGAACAAATGTGATAGAATTTCGCTGAATTCTTATATTAACCAAAATATAAAATGATCTAATCGGGTCTCTGATTGCCCTATCACAGAAGTTTAATAGTGCATTTTACTCGCCATTCCACGCGCTTTAAGTTGCCGCCTAGCCCAGCACGCTATCCGAAATAGGAGCTACGTAAGTTGAACAAATGTCACAGAATTACGCTGAATTCTTATATTAACCGTAATATAAAATGATCTAATCGGGTTTCTGTTTGCCTTATCCTAGAAGTTTAATAGTGCATTTTACTCGCCATTTCTTGCGCTTTGAGATGACGCTTAGCACAAGTCGCTATCTGAAATAGGAGCGACGTAAATTGAACAAATGTGATAGAATTTCGCTGAATTGATAAATTAACCATAATATAAAATGATCTAATCGAGTCTCTGTTTGCCCTACCCTAGAAGTTTAATAGTGCATTTTACTCGCCATTCCACGCGCTTTAAGATGCCGCCTAGCCCAGTATGCTATCTGAAATAGGAACGACGTAAATTGAACAAATGTGATAGAATTTTGCTGAATTCTTAAATTAACCATAATATAAAATCATCTAATCGGGTCTCTGATTGCCCTACCCTAGAAGTTTAATAGTGCATTTTACACGCCAATCCACGCGCTTTAAGATTCCGCCTAGCGCAGTACGCTATCTGAAATAGGAGCGACGTAAGTTGAACAAATGTGATAGAATTACGCTGATTCTTATATTAACCGTAATATAAAATGATCTAATCGGGTCTCTGTTTGCCTTATCCTAGAAGTTTAATAGTGCATTTTACTCGCCATTTCATGCGCATTGAGATGCCGCTTAGCCCAATACGCCATCTGAAATAGGAGCGACATAAATTGAACAAATGTGATAGAGTTTCGCTGAATTCTTAAATTAACCATAATATAAAATGATCTTATCGGGTCTCTGTTTGCCCTACCCTAGAAGTTTAATAGTGCATTTTACTCGCCATTTCATGCGCTTTGAGATGCCTCTTAGCCCAATACGCTATCTGAAATAGGAGCGACGTAAATTGAACAAATGTGATAGAATTTCGCTGAATCCTTATATTAACCAAAATATAAAATGATCTAGTCCGGTCTCTGTTTGCCCTACCCTAGAAGTTGAATAGTGCATTGTACGAGCCATTTCTTGCGCTTTGAGATGCAGCTTAGCCCAATACGCTATCTGAAATAGGAGCGACGTAAATTGAACAAATGTGATAGAATTTCGCTGAATTCTTATTTTAACCTGAATGTAAAATGATTTAATCGGGTCTTTGTTCGCCCTACCCTAGAAGTTTAATAGTGCATTTCACTCGTCATTTCATGCGCTTTGAGTTGCCGCTTAGCCCAATAGGCTATCTGAAATAGGAGCGACGTAAATTGAACAAATGTGATAGAACTTCGCTGAATTCTTATATTAACCGTAATATAAAATGATCTTATCGGGTCTCTGATTGCCCCACCCTAAACGTTTAATAGTGCATTTTACTCGCCCCTTCGTGCGCTTTGAGATGCCGCTTAGCCCAATACGCTATCTGAAATAGGAGCGACGTAAATTGAACAAATGTGATAGAATTTCGCTGGATTCTTATATTAACCAAAATATAAAATGAACTAATCGGGTCTCTGATTGCCCTATCATAGAAGTTTGATAGTGCATTTTACTCGCCATTCCACGCGGTTTAAGTTGCCGCCTAGCCCAGCACGCTATTTGAAATAGGAGCTACGTAACTTGAACAAATGTGACAGAATTACGCTGAATTCTTATATTAACCGTAATATAAAATGATCTAATCGGGTCTCTGTTTGCCTTATCCTAGAAGTTTAATAGTGCGTTTTACTCGCCATTTCATGCGCTTTGAGATGCCGCTTATCCCAATAAGCTTTCTGAAATAGGAGCGATGTAACTTGAACAAATGTGATAGAATTTCGCTGAATTCTTAAATTAACCATAATATGAAATGACCTAATCGGGTCTCTGTTTGCCTACCCTAGAAGTTTAATAGAGCATTTTACTCGTCATTTCATGTGCTTTGAGATGCCGCCTAGCCCAGTACGCTATCTGAAATAGGAGCGACGTAAATTGAACAAATGTGATAGAATATCGCTGAATTCTTATATTAACCATAATATAAAATGATGTAATCGGGTCTCTGTTCGCCCTACCCAAGAAGTTTAATAGTGCATTTCTCTCGCCATTTCCTGCGCTTTGAGATGCCGCTTAGCCCAATAGCTATCTGAAATAGGAGCGACGTAAATTGAACAAATGTGATAGAATTTCCCTGAAATCTTATATTAACCGTAATATAAAATGATCTAATCGGGTCTCTGTTTGCATTACCCTCGAAGATTAATAGTGCATTTTACTCGCCTTTCCACGGGCTTTAAGATGCCGCCTATCCGAGTACGCTATCTGAAATAGGAGCTACGTAAGTTGAACAAATGTCACAGAATTACGCTGCATTCTTATGTTAACCGTAATATAAAATGATCTAATCGGGTCTCTGTTTGCCTTATCCTAGAAATTTAATAGTGCATTTTACTCGTCAATTCATGCGCTTTGCGATGCCGCTTAGCCCAATAAGCTATCTGAGATAGGAGCGACGTAAATTGAACAAATGTGATAGAATTTCGCTGAATTCTTATATTAACCAAAATATAAAATTATCTAATCGGGTCTCTGATTGCCCTATCATAGAAGTTTAACAGTGCATTTTACTCGCCATTCCACGCGCTTTACGTTGCCGCCTAGCCCAGCACGCTATCTGAAATAGGAGCTACGTAAGTTGAACAAATGTCACAAAATTACGCTGAATTCTTATATTAACCGTAATATAAAATGATCTAATCGGGTCTCCGTTTGCCTTATCCTAGAAGTTTAATAGTGCATTTTACTCGCCATTTCATGCGCTTTGAGATGCCGCTTAGCCCAGTACGCTATCTGAAATAGGAGCGATGTAAATTGAACAAATGTGATAGAATTTCGATGAATTCATTTATTAACCAAAATATAAAATGATCTAATCGGGTCTCCGTTTGCCTTATCCTAGAAGTTTAATAGTGCATTTTACTCGCCATTTCATGCGCTTTGAGATGCCGCTTAGCCCAATACGCTATCTGAAATAGGAGCGACGTAAATTGAACAAATGTGATAGAATTTCGCTGAATTCTTATATTAACCAAAATATAAAATGATCTAATCGGGTCTCTGATTGCCCTACCCTAGAAGTTTAATAGTGCATTTTACTCGCCATTTCATGCGCTTTGAGATGCCGCTTAGCCCAATACGCTATCTGAAATAGGAGCGACGTAAATTGAACAAATGTGATAGAATTTCGCTGAATTCTTATATTAACCAAAATATAAAATGATCTAATCGGTTCTCTCATTGCCCTACCCTAGAAGTTTAATAATGCATTTTACTCGCCATTTCATGCGCTTTGAGATGCCGCTTAGCCCAATACGCTATCTGAAATAGGAGCGACGTAAATTAAACAAATGTGATAGAACTTCGGTGAATTCTTATATTAACCATAATATAAAATGATCTAATGGGGTCTCTGTTTGCCCTACCCTAGAAGTTTAATAGTGCATTTTACTCGCCATTTCTTGCGCTTTGAGATGCCACTTAGCACAAGTCGCTATCTGAAATAGGAGCGATGTAAATTGAACAAATGTGATAGAATTTCGCTGAATTCTTATATTAACCTTAATGTAAAATGATCTAATCGGGTCTTTGTTCGCCCTACCCAAGAAGTTTAATAGTGCATTTCACTCGTCATTTCATGCGCTTTGCGATGCCGCTTAGCCCAATAAGCTATCTGAAATTGGAGCGACGTATATTGAGCAAATGTGATAGAATTTTGCTGAATTCTTATATTAACCAAAATATAAAATAATCTAATCGGGTCTCTGATTGCCCTATCATAGAAGTTTAATAGTGCATTTTACTCGCCACTCCACGCGCTTTAAGATGCCGCCTAGCCCAGTACGCTATCTGAAATAGGAGCTACGTAAGTTGAACGAATGTGACAGAATTACGCTGATTTCTTATATTAACCGTAATATAAAATGATCTAATCGGGTCTCCGTTTGCCTTATCCTAGAAGTTTAATAGTGCATTTTACTCGCCATTTCATGCGCTTTGAGATGCCGCTTAGCCCAGTACGCTATCTGAAATAGGAGCGATGTAAATTGAACAAATGTGATAGAATTTCGATGAATTCATTTATTAACCAAAATATAAAATGATCTAATCGGGTATCCGTTTGCCTTATCCTAGAAGTTTAATAGTGCATTTTACTCGCCATTTCATGCGCTTTGAGATGCCGCTTAGCCCAATACGCTATCTGAAATAGGAGCGACGTAAATTGAACAAATGTGATAGAATTTCGCTGAATTCTTATATTAACCAAAATATAAAATGATCTAATCGGGTCTCTGATTGCCCTACCCTAGAAGTTTAATAGTGCATTTTACTCGCCATTTCATGCGCTTTGAGATGCCGCTTAGCCCAATACGCTATCTGAAATAGGAGCGACGTAAATTGAACAAATGTGATAGAATTTCGCTGAATTCTTATATTAACCAAAATATAAAATGATCTAATCGGTTCTCTCATTGCCCTACCCTAGAAGTTTAATAGTGCATTTTACTCGCCATTTCATGCGCTTTGAGATGCCGCTTAGCCGAATACGCTATCTGAAATAGGAGCGACGTAAATTAAGCAAATGTGATAGAACTTCGGTGAATTCTTATATTAACCATAATATAAAATGATCTAATGGGGTCTCTGTTTGCCCTACCCTAGAAGTTTAATAGTGCATTTTACTCGCCATTTCTTGCGCTTTGAGATGCCACTTAGCACAAGTCGCTATCTGAAATAGGAGCGATGTAAATTGAACAAATGTGATAGAATTTCGCTGAATTCTTATATTAACCTTAATGTAAAATGATCTAATCGGGCCTTTGTTCGCCCTACCCAAGAAGTTTAATAGTGCATTTCACTCGTCATTTCATGCGCTTTGCGATGCCGCTTAGCCCAATAAGCTATCTGAAATTGGAGCGACGTATATTGAACAAATGTGATAGAATTTTGCTGAATTCTTATATTAACCAAAATATAAAATGATCTAATCGGGACTCTGATTGCCCTATCATAGAAGTTTAATAGTGCATTTTACTCTCCACTCCACGCGCTTTAAGATGCCGCCTAGCCCAGTACGCTATCTGAAATAGGAGCTACGTAAGTTGAACGAATGTGACAGAATTACGCTGATTTCTTATATTAACCGTAATATAAAATGATCTAATCGGGTCTCCGTTTGCCCTTATCCTAGAAGTTTAATAGTGCATTTTACTCGCCATTTCATGCGCTTTGAGATGCCGCATAGCCCAGTACGCTATCTGAAATAGGAGCGATGTAAATTGAACAAATGTGATAGAATTTCGATGAATTCATTTATTAACCAAAATATAAAATGATCTAATCGTGTCTCCGTTTGCCTTATCCTAGAAGTTTAATAGTGCATTTTACTCGCCATTTCATGCGCTTTGAGATGCCGCTTAGCCCAATACGCTATCTGAAATAGGAGCGACGTAAATTGAACAAATGTGATAGAATTTCGCTGAATTCTTATATTAACCAAAATATAAAATGATCTAATCGGGTCTCTGATTGCCCTACCCTAGAAGTTTAATAGTGCATTTTACTCGCCATTTCATGCGCTTTGAGATGCCGCTTAGCCCAATACGCTATCTGAAATAGGAGCGACGTAAATTGAACAAATGTGATAGAATTTCGCTGAATTCTTAAATTAACCATAATATAAAATGATCTAATGGGGTCTCTGTTTGCCCTACCCTAGAAGTTTAATAGTGCATTTTACTCGCCTTTTCTTGCGCTTTGAGATGCCACTTAGCACAAGTCGCTATCTGAAATAGGAGCGATGTAAATTGAACAAATGTGATAGAATTTCGCTGAATTCTTATATTAACCTTAATGTAAAATGATCTAATCGGGCCTTTGTTTCGCCCTACCCAAGAAGTTTAATAGTGCATTTCACTCGTCATTTCATGCGCTTTGCGATGCCGCTTAGCCCAATAAGCTATCTGAAATTGGAGCGACGTATATTGAACAAATGTGATAGAATTTCACTGAATTCTTATATTAACCAAAATATAAAATGATCTAATCGGGTCTCTGATTGCCCTATCATAGAAGTTTAATAGTGCATTTTACTCGCCATTCCACGCGCTTTCAGATGCCGCCTAGCCCAGTACGCTATCTGAAATAGGAGCTACGTAAGTTGAACGAATGTGACAGAATTACGCTGATTTCTTATATTAACCGTAATATAAAATGATCTAATCGGGTCTCTGTTTGCATTACCCTCGAAGATTAATAGTGCATTTTACTAGGCCTTTCCACGCGCTTTAAGATGCCGCCTATCCGAGTACGCTATCTGAAATAGGAGCGACGTAAGTTGAACAAATGTGATAGAATTTCCCTGATATCTTATATTAAACAATACATAAAATGATCTAAACGGGACTCTGATTGCCCTACCATAGAAGTTTAGTAGTGCATTTTACTCGCCCTTCCACGCCCTTTAAGATGCCGCCTAGCCCAGTACACTATCTGAAATAGGAGCGACGTATGTTGAACAAATGTGATAGAATTACGCTGAATTCTTATATTAACCGTAATATAAAATGATCTAATCGGGTCTCTGTTTGCCTTACCCTAGAAGTTTATTAGTGCATTTTACTCGTCATTCCATGCGCTTTGAGATGCCGCTTAGCCCAATACGCTATCTGAAATAGGAGCGATGTAAATTGAACAAATGTGGTAGAATTTTGCTGAATTCTTAAATTAACCATAATATAAAATGATCTAATGGGGTCTCTGTTTGCACTACCCTAGAAGTTTAATAGTGAATTTTACTCGCCATTTCTTGCGCTTTGAGATGCCGCATAGCCCAATACGCTATCTGAAATAGGAGCGACGTAAATTGAACAAATGTGATAGAATTTCGCTGAATTCTTATATTAACCAAAATATAAAATGATCTAATCGCGTCTCTCATTGCCCTACCCTAGAAGTTTAATAGTGCATTTTACTCGCCATTTCATGCGCTTTGAGATGCCGCTTAGCCCAATACGCTATCTGAAATAGGAGCGACGTAAATTGAACAAATGTGATAGAATTTCGCTGGATTCTTATATTAACCAAAATATAAAATGATCTAATCGCGTCTCTGATTGCCCTATCATAGAAGTTTAATAGTGCATTTTACTCGCAATTCCACGCGCTTTAAGTTGCCGCCTAGCCCAGTACGCTATCTGAAATAGGAGCTACGTAAGTTGAACAAATGTCACAGAATTACGCTGCATTCTTATGTTAACCGTAATATAAAATGATCTAATCGGGTCTCTGTTTGCCTTATCCTAGAAATTTAATAGTGCATTTTACTCGTCAATTCATGCGCTTTGCGATGCCGCTTAGCCCAATAAGCTATCTGAGATAGGAGCGACGTAAATTGAACAAATGTGATAGAATTTCGCTGAATTCTTATATTAACCAAAATATAAAATGATCTAATCGGGTCTCTGATTGCCCTATCATAGAAGTTTAACAGTGCATTTTACTCGCCATTCCACGCGCTTTACGTTGCCGCCTAGCCCAGCACGCTATCTGAAATAGGAGCTACGTAAGTTGAACAAATGTCACAAAATTACGCTGAATTCTTATATTAACCGTAATATAAAATGATCTAATCGGGTCTCCGTTTGCCTTATCCTAGAAGTTTAATAGTGCATTTTACTCGCCATTTCATGCGCTTTGAGATGCCGCTTAGCCCAGTACGCTATCTGAAATAGGAGCGATATAAATTGAGCAAATGTGATAGAATTTCGATGAATTCATTTATTAACCAAAATATAAAATGATCTAATCGGGTCTCCGTTTGCCTTAACCTAGAAGTTTAATAGTGCATTTTACTCGCCATTTCATGCGCTTTGAGATGCCGCTTAGCCCAATACGCTATCTGAAATAGGAGCGGCGTAAATTGAACAAATGTGATAGAATTTCGCTGAATTCTTATATTAACCAAAATATAAAATGATCTAATCGGGTCTCTGATTGCCCTACCCTAGAAGTTTAATAGTGCATTTTACTCGCCATTTCATGCGCTTTGAGATGCCGCTTAGCCCAATACGCTATCTGAAATAGGAGCGACGTAAATTGAACAAATGTGATAGAATTTCGCTGAATTCTTATATTAACCAAAATATAAAATGATCTAATCGGGTCTCTCATTGCCCTACCCTAGAAGTTTAATAGTGCATTTTACTCGCCATTTCATGCGCTTTGAGATGCCGCTTAGCCCAATACGCTATCTGAAATAGGAGCGACGTAAATTGAACAAATGTGATAGAATTTCGCTGAATTCTTAAATTAACCATAATATAAAATGATCTAATGGGGTCTCTGTTTGCCCTACCCTAGAAGTTTAATAGTGCATTTTACTCGCCATTTCTTGCGCTTTGAGATGCCACTTAGCACAAGTCGCTATCTGAAATAGGAGCGATGTAAATTGAACAAATGTGATAGAATTTCGCTGAATTCTTATATTAACCTTAATGTAAAATGATCTAATCGGGCCTTTGTTCGCCCTACCCAAGAAGTTTAATAGTGCATTTCACTCGTCATTTCATGCGCTTTGCGATGCCGCTTAGCCCAATAAGCTATCTGAAATTGGAGCGACGTATATTGAACAAATGTGATAGAATTTTGCTGAATTATTATATAAACCAAAATATAAAATGATCTAATCGGGTCTCTGATTGCCCTATCATAGAAGTTTAATAGTGCATTTTACTCGCCATTCCACGCGCTTTAAGATGCCGCCTAGCCCAGTACGCTATCTGAAATAGGAGCTGCGTAAGTTGAACGAATGTGACAGAATTACGCTGATTTCTTATATTAACCGTAATATAAAATGATCTAATCGGGTCTCCGTTTGCCTTATCCTAGAAGTTTAATAGTGCATTTTACTCGCCATTTCATGCGCTTTGAGATGCCGCATAGCCCAGTACGCTATCTGAAATAGGAGCGATGTAAATTGAACAAATGTGATAGAATTTCGATGAATTCATTTATTAACCAAAATATAAAATGATCTAATCGGGTATCCGTTTGCCTTATCCTAGAAGTTTAATAGTGCATTTTACTCGCCATTTCATGCGCTTTGAGATGCCGCTTAGCCCAATACGCTATCTGAAATAGGAGCGACGTAAATTGAACAAATGTGATAGAATTTCGCTGAATTCTTATATTAACCAAAATATAAAATGATCTAATCGGGTCTCTGATTGCCCTACCCTAGAAGTTTAATAGTGCATTTTACTCGCCATTTCATGCGCTTTGAGATGCCGCTTAGCCCAATACGCTATCTGAAATAGGAGCGACGTAAATTGAACAAATGTGATAGAATTTCGCTGAATTCTTATATTAACCAAAATATAAAATGATCTAATCGGTTCTCTCATTGCCCTACCCTAGAAGTTTAATAGTGCATTTTACTCGCCATTTCATGCGCTTTGAGATGCCGCTTAGCCGAATACGCTATCTGAAATAGGAGCGACGTAAATTAAACAAATGTGATAGAACTTCGGTGAATTCTTATATTAACCATAATATAAAATGATCTAATGGGGTCTCTGTTTGCCCTACCCTAGAAGTTTAATAGTGCATTTTACTCGCCATTTCTTGCGCTTTGAGATGCCACTTAGCACAAGTCGCTATCTGAAATAGGAGCGATGTAAATTGAACAAATGTGATAGAATTTCGCTGAATTCTTATATTAACCTTAATGTAAAATGATCTAATCGGGCCTTTGTTCGCCCTACCCAAGAAGTTTAATAGTGCATTTCACTCGTCATTTCATGCGCTTTGCGATGCCGCTTAGCCCAATAAGCTATCTGAAATTGGAGCGACGTATATTGAACAAATGTGATAGAATTTTGCTGAATTCTTATATTAACCAAAATATAAAATGATCTAATCGGGACTCTGATTGCCCTATCATAGAAGTTTAATAGTGCATTTTACTCTCCACTCCACGCGCTTTAAGATGCCGCCTAGCCCAGTACGCTATCTGAAATAGGAGCTACGTAAGTTGAACGAATGTGACAGAATTACGCTGATTTCTTATATTAACCGTAATATAAAATGATCTAATCGGGTCTCCGTTTGCCTTATCCTAGAAGTTTAATAGTGCATTTTACTCGCCATTTCATGCGCTTTGAGATGCCGCATAGCCCAGTACGCTATCTGAAATAGGAGCGATGTAAATTGAACAAATGTGATAGAATTTCGATGAATTCATTTATTAACCAAAATATAAAATGATCTAATCGTGTCTCCGTTTGCCTTATCCTAGAAGTTTAATAGTGCATTTTACTCGCCATTTCATGCGCTTTGAGATGCCGCTTAGCCCAATACGCTATCTGAAATAGGAGCGACGTAAATTGAACAAATGTGATAGAATTTCGCTGAATTCTTATATTAACCAAAATATAAAATGATCTAATCGGGTCTCTGATTGCCCTACCCTAGAAGTTTAATAGTGCATTTTACTCGCCATTTCATGCGCTTTGAGATGCCGCTTAGCCCAATACGCTATCTGAAATAGGAGCGACGTAAATTGAACAAATGTGATAGAATTTCGCTGAATTCTTAAATTAACCATAATATAAAATGATCTAATGGGGTCTCTGTTTGCACTACCCTAGAAGTTTAATAGTGCATTTTACTCGCCTTTTCTTGCGCTTTGAGATGCCACTTAGCACAAGTCGCTATCTGAAATAGGAGCGATGTAAATTGAACAAATGTGATAGAATTTCGCTGAATTCTTATATTAACCTTAATGTAAAATGATCTAATCGGGCCTTTGTTCGCCCTACCCAAGAAGTTTAATAGTGCATTTCACTCGTCATTTCATGCGCTTTGCGATGCCGCTTAGCCCAATAAGCTATCTGAAATTGGAGCGACGTATATTGAACAAATGTGATAGAATTTCACTGAATTCTTATATTAACCAAAATATAAAATGATCTAATCGGGTCTCTGATTGCCCTATCATAGAAGTTTAATAGTGCATTTTACTCGCCATTCCACGCGCTTTCAGATGCCGCCTAGCCCAGTACGCTATCTGAAATAGGAGCTACGTAAGTTGAACGAATGTGACAGAATTACGCTGATTTCTTATATTAACCGTAATATAAAATGATCTAATCGGGTCTCTGTTTGCATTACCCTCGAAGATTAATAGTGCATTTTACTACGCCTTTCCACGCGCTTTAAGATGCCGCCTATCCGAGTACGCTATCTGAAATAGGAGCGACGTAAGTTGAACAAATGTGATAGAATTTCCCTGATATCTTATATTAAACAATACATAAAATGATCTAAACGGGACTCTGATTGCCCTACCATAGAAGTTTAGTAGTGCATTTTACTCGCCCTTCCACGCCCTTTAAGATGCCGCCTAGCCCAGTACACTATCTGAAATAGGAGCGACGTATGTTGAACAAATGTGATAGAATTACGCTGAATTCTTATATTAACCGTAATATAAAATGATCTAATCGGGTCTCTGTTTGCCTTACCCTAGAAGTTTATTAGTGCATTTTACTCGTCATTCCATGCGCTTTGAGATGCCGCTTAGCCCAATACGCTATCTGAAATAGGAGCGATGTAAATTGAACAAATGTGGTAGAATTTTGCTGAATTCTTAAATTAACCATAATATAAAATGATCTAATGGGGTCTCTGTTTGCACTACCCTAGAAGTTTAATAGTGAATTTTACTCGCCATTTCTTGCGCTTTGAGATGCCGCATAGCCCAATACGCTATCTGAAATAGGAGCGACGTAAATTGAACAAATGTGATAGAATTTCGCTGAATTCTTATATTAACCAAAATATAAAATGATCTAATCGCGTCTCTCATTGCCCTACCCTAGAAGTTTAATAGTGCATTTTACTCGCCATTTCATGCGCTTTGAGATGCCGCTTAGCCCAATACGCTATCTGAAATAGGAGCGACGTAAATTGAACAAATGTGATAGAATTTCGCTGGATTCTTATATTAACCAAAATATAAAATGATCTAATCGCGTCTCTGATTGCCCTATCATAGAAGTTTAATAGTGCATTTTACTCGCAATTCCACGCGCTTTAAGTTGCCGCCTAGCCCAGTACGCTATCTGAAATAGGAGCTACGTAAGTTGAACAAATGTCACAGAATTACGCTGCATTCTTATGTTAACCGTAATATAAAATGATCTAATCGGGTCTCTGTTTGCCTTATCCTAGAAATTTAATAGTGCATTTTACTCGTCAATTCATGCGCTTTGCGATGCCGCTTAGCCCAATAAGCTATCTGAGATAGGAGCGACGTAAATTGAACAAATGTGATAGAATTTCGCTGAATTCTTATATTAACCAAAATATAAAATGATCTAATCGGGTCTCTGATTGCCCTATCATAGAAGTTTAACAGTGCATTTTACTCGCCATTCCACGCGCTTTACGTTGCCGCCTAGCCCAGCACGCTATCTGAAATAGGAGCTACGTAAGTTGAACAAATGTCACAAAATTACGCTGAATTCTTATATTAACCGTAATATAAAATGATCTAATCGGGTCTCCGTTTGCCTTATCCTAGAAGTTTAATAGTGCATTTTACTCGCCATTTCATGCGCTTTGAGATGCCGCTTAGCCCAGTACGCTATCTGAAATAGGAGCGATGTAAATTGAGCAAATGTGATAGAATTTCGATGAATTCATTTATTAACCAAAATATAAAATGATCTAATCGGGTCTCCGTTTGCCTTAACCTAGAAGTTTAATAGTGCATTTTACTCGCCATTTCATGCGCTTTGAGATGCCGCTTAGCCCAATACGCTATCTGAAATAGGAGCGGCGTAAATTGAACAAATGTGATAGAATTTCGCTGAATTCTTATATTAACCAAAATATAAAATGATCTAATCGGGTCTCTGATTGCCCTACCCTAGAAGTTTAATAGTGCATTTTACTCGCCATTTCATGCGCTTTGAGATGCCGCTTAGCCCAATACGCTATCTGAAATAGGAGCGACGTAAATTGAACAAATGTGATAGAATTTCGCTGAATTCTTATATTAACCAAAATATAAAATGATCTAATCGGGTCTCTCATTGCCCTACCCTAGAAGTTTAATAGTGCATTTTACTCGCCATTTCATGCGCTTTGAGATGCCGCTTAGCCCAATACGCTATCTGAAATAGGAGCGACGTAAATTGAACAAATGTGATAGAATTTCGCTGAATTCTTAAATTAACCATAATATAAAATGATCTAATGGGGTCTCTGTTTGCCCTACCCTAGAAGTTTAATAGTGCATTTTACTCGCCATTTCTTGCGCTTTGAGATGCCACTTAGCACAAGTCGCTATCTGAAATAGGAGCGATGTAAATTGAACAAATGTGATAGAATTTCGCTGAATTCTTATATTAACCTTAATGTAAAATGATCTAATCGGGCCTTTGTTCGCCCTACCCAAGAAGTTTAATAGTGCATTTCACTCGTCATTTCATGCGCTTTGCGATGCCGCTTAGCCCAATAAGCTATCTGAAATTGGAGCGACGTATATTGAACAAATGTGATAGAATTTTGCTGAATTATTATATAAACCAAAATATAAAATGATCTAATCGGGTCTCTGATTGCCCTATCATAGAAGTTTAATAGTGCATTTTACTCGCCATTCCACGCGCTTTAAGATGCCGCCTAGCCCAGTACGCTATCTGAAATAGGAGCTGCGTAAGTTGAACGAATGTGACAGAATTACGCTGATTTCTTATATTAACCGTAATATAAAATGATCTAATCGGGTCTCTGATTGCCCTACCCTAGAAGTTTAATAGTGCATTTTACTCGCCATTCCATGCGCTTTGAGATGCCGCTTAGCCCAATACGCTATCTGAAATAGGAGCGACGTAAATTGAACAAATGTGATAGAATTTCGCTGAATTCTTAAATTAACCATAATATAAAATGATCTAATGGGGTCTCTGTTTGCCCTACCCTAGAAGTTTAATAGTGCATTTTACTCGCCATTTCTTGCGCTTTGAGATGC
>CAKAJE020000617.1:0-30035 GCA_916610135.2 Macropis europaea | reverse complement strand
AAATAGGAGCGACGTAAATTGAACAAATGTGATAGAATTTCCCTGAATTCTTATATTAACCTTAATGTAAAATGATCTAATCGGGTCTCTGTTTGCCCTAGCCAAGAAGATTAATAGTGCATTTTATTGGACATTCCATGCGCTTTGAGATGCCGCTTAGCCCAATACGCTATCTGAAATAGGAGCGACGTAAATTGAACAAATGTGATAGAATTTCCTTGACTTCTTATATTAACCAAAATATAAAATGATCTGATCGGGTCCCTGATTGCCCTATCATAGAAGTTTAATAGTGCATTTTACTCGCCATTCCACGCGCTTTAAGATGCCGCCTAGCTCAGTACGCTATCTGAAATAGGAGCGACGTAAATTGAACAAATGTGATAGAATTTTGCTGAATTCTTAAATTAACGGTAATATAAAATGATCTAATCGGGTCTCTGTTTGCCCTACCCTAGAAGTTTAATAGTGCATTTCACTCGTCATTTCATGCGCTTTGAGATGCCGCTTAGCCCAATAAGCTATCTGAAATAGGAGCGACGTAAATTGAACAAATGTGATAGAATTTTGCTGAATTCTTAAATTAAGCATAATATAAAATGATCTAATCGGGTCTCTGATTGCCCTACACTAGAAGTATAATAGTGCATTTTACTCGCCATTTCATGCGCTTTGAGGTGCCGCTTAGCCCAATACGCTATCTGAAATAGGAGCGACGTAACTTAAACAAATGTAATAGAATTTCGCTGAATTCTTATATTAACCAAAATACAAAATGATCTAATCGGGTCTCTGATTGCCCTACCCTAGAAGTTTAATAGTGCATTTTACTCGCCATGTCTTGCGCTTTGAGATGCAGCTTACCCCAATACGCTATCTGAAAAAGGAGCGACGTAAATTGAACAAATGTGATAGAATTTCGCTGAATTCTTATATTAACCAAAACATAAAATGATCTAATCGGGTCTCTGTTTGCCCTACCCTAGAAGTTTAATAGTGCATTTTACTCGCCATTTCATGCGCTTTCAGATGCCGCTAAGCCCAATAAGCTATCTGAAATAGGAGCGACGTAAATTGAACAAATGTGACAGAATTTCCCTGAAATCTTATATTAAACAAAATATAAAATGATCTAATCGGGTCTCTGATTGCCCTATCATAGAAGGCTAATAGTGCATTTTACTCGCTATTCTACGCGCTTTAATATGGCGGCTAGCCCAGTAGGCTATCTGAAATAGGAGTGACGTAAATTGAACAAATGTGATAGAATTACGCTTAATTCTTATATTAACCGTAATATAAAATGATCTAATCGGGTCTCTGTTTGTCCTACCCTAGAAGTTTAATAGTGCATTTCACTCGTAATTTCATGCGCTTTGAGATGCCGCTTAGCCCAATACGCTATCTGAAATAGGTGCTAGGTAAGTTGAACAAATGTGACAGAATTACGCTGAATTCTTATATTAACCTTAATGTAAAATGATCTAATCTGGTCTCTGTTCGCCCTACCCTAGAAGTTTAATAGTGCATTTCACTCGTCATTCCACGCGCTTTAAGATGCCGCTTAGTCCAGTACGCTATCCGAAATAGGAGCGACGTAAATTGAACAAATGTGATAGAATTACGCTTAATTCTTATATTAACCGTAATATAAAATGATCTAATCGGGTCTCTGTTTGTCCTACCCTAGAAGTTTAATAGTGCATTTCACTCGTAATTTCATGCGCTTTGAGATGCCGCTTAGCCCAATACGCTATCTGAAATAGGAGCGACGTAAATTGAACAAATGTGATAGAATTTCCCTGAATTCTTATATTATCCTTAATGTAAAATGATCTAATCGGGTCTCTGTTCGACCTACCCTAGAAGTTTAATAGTGCATTTTATTCGACATTCCGTGCGCTTTGAGATGCCGCTTAGCCCAATACGCTATCTTAAATAGGACCGACGGTAAATTGAACAAATGTGATAGAATTTTGCTGAATTCTTAAATTAACCATAATACAAAATGATCTAATCGGGTCTCTGTTTGCCCTACCCTAGAAGTATAATAGTGCATTTTACTCGCCATTCCATGCGCTTTGAGATGCCGCTTAGCCCAATACGCTATCTGAAATATGAGCGACGTAAATTGAACAAATGTGATAGAATTTCCCTGAAATCTTATATTAACCATAATATAAAATGATCTAATCGGGTCTCTGATTGCCCTATCATAGTAGTTTAATAGTGCATTTTACTCGCCATTTCATGCGCTTTGAGATGCCGCTTAGCCCAACACGCTATCTGAAATAGGAGCGACGTAAATTGAACAAATGTGATAGAATTTCGCTGAATTCATATATTAACCAAAATATAAAATTATCTAATCGGGTCTCTGATTGCCCTATCATAGAAGTTTAATAGTGCATTTCACTCATCATTTCATGCGCTTTGAGATGCCGCTTAGCCGAATACGCTATCTGAAATAGGAGCGACGTAAATTGAATAAATGTGATAGAATTTCCCTGAATTCTTATATTAACCTTAATGTAAAATGATCTAATCGGGTCTCTGTTTGCCCTAGCCAAGAAGATTAATAGTGCATTTTATTGGACATACCATGCGCTTTGAGATGCCGCTTAGCCCAATACGCTATCTGAAATAGGAGCGACGTAAATTGAACAAATGTGATAGAATTTCCTTGACTTCTTATATTAACCAAAATATAAAATGATCTGATCGGGTCCCTGATTGCCCTATCATAGAAGTTTAATAGTGCATTTTACTCGCCATTCCACGCGCTTTAAGGTGCCGCCTAGCTCAGTACGCTATCTGAAATAGGAGCGACGTAAATTGAACGAATGTGATAGAATTTTGCTGAATTCTTAAATTAACGGTAATATAAAATGATCTAATCGGGTCTCTGTTTGCCCTACCCTAGAAGTTTAATAGTGCATTTCACTCGTCATTTCATGCGCTTTGAGATGCCGCTTAGCACACTGCGCTATCTGAAATAGGAGAGACGTAAATTGAACAAATGTGATAGTATTTCGCTGAATTCTTATATTAACCATAATATAAAATGATCTAATCGGGTCTCTGATTGCCCTATCATTGAAGTTTAATAGTGCATTTTACTCGCCATTTCATGCGCTTTGAGATGCCGCTTAGCCGAATACGCTATCTGAAATAGGAGCGACGTAAATTGAACAAATGTGATAGAATTTCCCTGAATTCTTAAATTAACATTAATGTAAAATGATCTAATCGGTTGTCTGTTCGCCCTACCCTAGAAGTTTAATATTGCATTGCACTCGCCATTTCATGCGCTTTGAGATGCCGCTTAGCCCAATACGCTATCTGAAATAGGACCGACGTAAATTGAACAAATGTGATAGAATTACGCTGAATTCTTATATTAACCATAATGTAAAATTATCTAATCGGGTCTCTGTTCACCCTAGCCTATAAGTTTAATAGTGCATTTTATTCGCCATCTCATGCGCTTTGAGATGCCGCTTAGCCCAATACGCTATCTGCAATAGGAACGACGTAAATTGAACGAATGTGATAGAATTTCCCTGAAATCTTATATTAAACAAAATATCAAATGGTCTAATCGGGTCTCTGATTGCCCTATCATAGAAGTTTAGTAGTGCATTTTGCTCGCCCTTCCACGCGCTTTATGATGCCGCCTAGCTCAGTACGCTATCTGAAATAGGAGCGACGTAGGTTGAACAAATGTGATAGAATTACGCTGTGTTCTTATATTAACCGTAACATAAAATGATCTAATCGGGTCTCTTTTTGCTATACCCTCGAAGTTTAATAGTGCGTTTTACTCGTCATTTGATGCGCTTTGAGATTCCGCTTAGCCCAACACGCTATCTGAAATAGGAGCGACGTAAATTGAACAAATGTGATAGAATTTCGCTGAATTCATATATTAACCATAATATAAAATGATCTAATCGGGTCTCTTATTGCCCTATCATAGAAGTTTCATAGTGCATTTTACTGGCCCTTCCACGCGCTTTAAGATGCCGTCTAGCCCAGTACGCTATCTGAAATAGGAGCGACGTAAGTTGAACAAATGTGACACTATTACGCTGCATTCTTATATTAACCATAATATACAATGATCTAATCGGGTCTCTGTTCGCCCTAGCCTAGAAGTTTAATAGTGCATTTTACCCGCCATTTCATGCGCTTTGAGATGCCGCTTAGCCCAATACGCTATCTGAAATAGGAGCGACGTAAATTGAACAAATGTGATAGAATTTCGCTGAATTCTTTAATTAACTATAATATAAAATTATCTAATCGGGTCTCTGTTCGCCCTACCCTAGAAGCTTAATAGTGCATTTCACTCGTCATTTCATGCGCTTTCAGATGCCGCTTAGCCCAATACACTATCTGAAATAGGAGCGACGTAAATTTAACAAGTGTGATAGAATTTCGCTGAATTCTTTTATTAACCATAATGTAATATGATCTCTTCGGGTCTCTGATTGCCCTATCATAGAAGTTTAATATTGCATTTTACTCGCCATTCCGCACGCTTTAAGATGCCGCCTAGCCCAGTACGCTATCTGAAATAGGAACGACGTAAATTGAACAAATGTGACAGAATTTTGCTAAATTCTTAAATTAACCATAATACAAAATGATCTAATCGGGTCTCTGTTTGCCGTACCCTAGAAGTATAATAGTGCATTTTACTCGACATTTCATGCGCTTTGAGATGCCGCTTAGCCCAATACGCTATCTGAAATATGAGCGACGTAAATTGAACAAATGTTATAGAATTTTGCTGAATTCTTAAATTATCCATAATATAAAATGATCTAATCGGGTCTCTGTTTGCCCTACCCTAGAAGTTTAATAGTGCATTTTACTCACCCTTCCACGCGCTTTAAGATGCCGTCTAGCCCAGTACGCTATCTGAAATAGGAGCGGCGTAAGTTGAACAAATGTGATACTATTACGCTGAATTCTTATATTAACCGTAATATAAAATGATCTAATCGGGTCTCTCTTTGCATTACCCTAGAAGTTTAATAGAGCATTTTACTCGCCATTTCATGGGCATTGAGATGCCGCTTAGCCTAATACGCTATCTGAAATAGGAGCGACGTAAATTGAACAAATGTGACAGAATTTCGCTGAATCCTTATATTAACCAAAATATAAAATGATCTGATCGGGTCTCTTATTGCCCTATCATAGAAGTTTCATAGTGAATTTTACTCGCCCTTCCACGCGCTTTAAGATGCCGTCTAGCCCAGTACGCTATCTGAAATAGGAGCGGCGTAAGTTGAACAAATGTGATACTATTACGCTGAATTCTTATATTATCCATAATATAAAATGATATAATCGGGTCTGTGCTTGCGTTACCCTAGACGTTTAATAGTGCATTTTACCCGCCATTTCATGCGCTTTGAGATGCCGCTTAGCCCAATACGCTATCTGAAATAGGAGCGACGTAAATTGAACAAATGTGATAGAATTTCGCTGAATTCTTTAATTAACTATAATATAAAATTATCTAATCGGGTCTCTGTTCGCCCTACCCTAGAAGCTTAATAGTGCATTTCACTCGTCATTTCATGCGCTTTCAGATGCCGCTTAGCCCAATACACTATCTGAAATAGGAGCGACGTAAATTTAACAAATGTGATAGAATTTCTCTGAATTCTTTTATTAACCATAATGTAATATGATCTAATCGGGTCTCTGTTTGCCTTACCCTAGAAGTTTAATAGTGCATTTTACTCGCCATTTCATGCGCTTTGAGGTGCCGCTTAGCCCAATACGCTATCTGAAATAGGAGCGACGTAAATTGAACAAATGTGATAGAATTTCGCTGAATTCTTAAATTAACCATAATACAAAATGATCTAATCGGGTCTCTCTTTGCATTACCCTAGAAGTTTAATAGTGCATTTTACTCGCCATTTCATGGGCATTGAGATGCCGCTTAGCCTAATACGCTATCTGAAATAGGAGCGACGTAAATTGAACAAATGTGATAGAATTTCGTTGAATTCTTAAATTAACCATAATATACAATGATCTAATCGGGTCTCTGTTTGCCGTACCCTAGAAGTATAATAGTGCATTTTACTCGACATTTCATGCGCTTTAAGATGCCGCCTAGCCCAGTACGCTATCTGAAATAGGAGCGACGTAAATTGAACAAATGTGACAGAATTTCGCTGAATCCTTATATTAACCAAAATATAAAATGATCTGATCGGGTCTCTTATTGCCCTATCATAGAAGTTTCATAGTGCATTTTACTCGCCCTTCCACGCGCTTTAAGATGCCGTCTAGCCCAGAACGCTATCTGAAATAGGAGCGGCGTAAGTTGAACAAATGTGATACTATTACGCTGAATTCTTATATTATCCATAATATAAAATGATATAATCGGGTCTGTGCTTGCGTTACCCTAGAAGTTTAATAGTGCATTTTACCCGCCATTTCATGCGCTTTGAGATGCCGCTTAGTCCAATACGCTATCTGATATAGGAGCGACGTAAATTGAACAAATGTGATAGAATTTCGCTGAATTCTTTAATTAACTTTAATATAAAATTATCTAATCGGGTCTCTGTTCGCCCTACCCTAGAAGCTTAATAGTGCATTTCACTCGTCATTTCATGCGCTTTCAGATGCCGCTTATCCCAATACACTATCTGAAATAGGAGCGACGTAAATTTAACAAATGTGATAGAATTTCGCTGAATTCTTTTATTAACCATAATGTAATATGATCTAATCGGGTCTCTGTTTGCCTTTCCCTAGAAGTTTAATAGTGCATTTTACTCGCCATTTCATGCGCTTTGAGGTGCCGCTTAGCCCAATACGCTATCTGAAATAGGAGCGACGTAAATTGAACAAATGTGATAGAATTTCGTTGAATTCTTAAATTAACCATAATATACAATGATCTAATCGGGTCTCTGTTCGCCCTAGCCTAGAAGTTTAATAGTGCATTTTACTCGCCCTTCCACGCGCTTTAAGATGCCGCCTAGCCCAGTACGCTATCTCAAGCAGGTGCGACGTAAATTGAACAAATGTTATAGAATTTTGCTGAATTCTTAAATTATCCATAATATAATATGATCTAATCGGGTCTCTGTTCGCCCTTCCCTAGAAGCTTAATAGTGCATTTCACTCGTCATTTCATGCGCTTTCAGATGCCGCTTAGCCCAATACGCTATCTGAAATAGGAGCGACGTAAATTGAACAAATGTGATAGAATTTCGCTGAATTCTTAAATTAACCATAATACAAAATGATCTAATCGGGTCTCTGTTTGCCCTACCCTAGAAGATTAATAGTGCATTTTACTCGCCATTCCATGCGCTTTGAGATGCCGCTTAGCCCAATACGCTATCTGAAATATGAGCGACGTAAATTGAACAAATGAGATAGAATTTCCCTGAAATCTTACATTAAACAAAATATAAAATGATCTAATCGGGTCTCCGATTGCCCTATCATAGAAGGTTAGTAGCGCATTTTACTCGCCATTTCATGCGCTTTGAGATGCCGCTTAGCCCAATACGCTATCTGAAATATGAGCAACGTAAATTGAACAAATGTGATAGAATTTCGCTGAATTCTTATATTAACCTTAATGTAAAATGATCTAATCGGGTCTCTGTTCGCCCTACCCTAGAAGTTTAATAGTGCATTTCACTCGCTATTCCACGCGCTTCAAGATGCCGGCTAGCCCAGTAGGCTATCTGAAATAGGAGTGACGTAAATTGAACAAATGTGATAGAATTACGCTTAATTCTTATATTAACCGTAATATAAAATGATCTAATCGGGTCTCTCTTTGCATTACCCTAGAAGTTTAATAGTGCATTTTACTCACCCTTCCACGCGCTTTAAGATGCCGACTAGCCCAGTACGCTATCTCAAGCAGGTGCGGCGTAAGTTGAACAAATGTGATAGAATTACGCTGAATTCTTATATTATCCGTGATATAAAATGATCTAATCGGGTCTCTGTTTGCCCTACCCTAGAAGTTTAATAGTGCATTCCACTCCTCATTTCATGCGCTTTGAGATGCCGCTTAGCTCAATAAGCTATCTGAAATAGGAGCGACGTAAATTGAATGAATGTGATGGAATTTCGCTGAATTCTTATATTAACCAAAATATAAAATGATCTAATCGGGTCTCTTATTGCCCTATCATAGAAGCTTAATAGTTCATTTTACTCGACATTTCATGCGCTTTGAGATGCCGCTTAGCCCAGTACGCTATCTGAAATAGGAGCGACGTAAATTGAACAAATGTGATAGAATTTTGCTGAATTCTTAAATTAACCATAATACAAAATGATCTAATCGGGTCTCTGTTTGCCCTACCCTAGAAGTTTAATAGTGCATTTTACTCGCCATTCCATGCGCTTTGAGATGCCGCTTAGCTCAATAAGCTATCTGAAATAGGAGCGACGTAAATTGAATAAATGTGATGGAATTTCGCTGAATTCTTATATTAACCAAAATATAAAATGATCTAATCGGGTCTCTTGTTGCCCTATCATAGAAGTTACATAGTGCATTTTACTCGCCCTTCCACGCGCTTTAAGATGCCGTCTAGCCCAGTACGCTATCTGAAATAGGAGCGGCGTAAGTTGAACAAATGTGATACTATTACGCTGAATTCTTATATTATCCATAATATAAAATGATATAATCGGGTCTGTGCTTGCGTTACCCTAGAAGTTTAATAGTGCATTTTACTCGCCATTTCATGCGCTTTGAGATGCCGCATAGCCCAATACGCTATCTGAAATAGGAGCGACGTAAATTGAACAAATGTGATAGAATTTCGCTGAATTCTTTAATTAACTATAATATAAAATTATCTAATCGGGTCTCTGTTCGCCCTTCCCTAGAAGCTTAATAGTGCATTTCGCTCGTCATTTCATGCGCTTTCAGATGCCGCTTAGCCCAATACGCTATCTGAAATAGGAGCGACGTAAATTGAACAAATGTGATAGAATTTCGCTGAATACTTTTATTAACCATAATGTAAAATGATCTAACCGAGTCTCTGTTCGCCCTAGCCTAGAACTTTAATAGTGCATTTTATTCGCCATTTCATACGCTTTGAGATGCCGCTTAGCCCAATACGCTATCTGAAATAGGAGCGACGTAAATTGAACAAATGTGATAGAATTTGGCTGAATTCTTATATAAACCAAAATATAAAATGATCTAATCGGGTCTCTGATTGCCCTATCATAGAAGTTTAATAGTGCATTTTACTCGCCATTCCGCACGCTTTTAGATGCCGTCTAGCCCAGTACGCTATCTGAAATAGGAGCGGCGTAAGTTGAACAAATGTGATACTATTACGCTGAATTCTTATATTAACCGTAATATAAAATGATCTAATCGGGTCTCTCTTTGCATTACCCTAGAAGTTTAATAGAGCATTTTACTCGCCATTTCATGGGCATTGAGATGCCGCTTAGCCTAATACGCTATCTGAAATAGGAGCGACGTAAATTGAACAAATGTGACAGAATTTCGCTGAATCCTTATATTAACCAAAATATAAAATGATCTGATCGGGTCTCTTATTGCCCTATCATAGAAGTTTCATAGTGCATTTTACTCGCCCTTCCACGCGCTTTAAGATGCCGTCTAGCCCAGTACGCTATCTGAAATAGGAGCGGCGTAAGTTGAACAAATGTGATACTATTACGCTGAATTCTTATATTATCCATAATATAAAATGATATAATCGGGTCTGTGCTTGCGTTACCCTAGACGTTTAATAGTGTATTTTACCCGCCATTTCATGCGCTTTGAGATGCCGCTTAGCCCAATACGCTATCTGAAATAGGAGCGACGTAAATTGAACAAATGTGATAGAATTTCGCTGAATTCTTTAATTAACTATAATATAAAATTATCTAATCGGGTCTCTGTTCGCCCTACCCTAGAAGCTTAATAGTGCATTTCACTCGTCATTTCATGCGCTTTCAGATGCCGCTTAGCCCAATACACTATCTGAAATATGAGCAACGTAAATTGAACAAATGTGATAGAATTTCGCTGAATTCTTATATTAACCTTAATGTAAAATGATCTAATCGGGTCTCTGTTCGCCCTACCCTAGAAGTTTAATAGTGCATTTCACTCGCTATTCCACGCGCTTCCAGATGCCGGCTAGCCCAGTAGGCTATCTGAAATAGGAGTGACGTAAATTGAACAAATGTGATAGAATTACGCTTAATTCTTATATTAACCGTAATATAAAATGATCTAATCGGGTCTCTCTTTGCATTACCCTAGAAGTTTAATAGTGCATTTTACTCGCCATTTCATGCGCATTGAGATGCCGCTTAGCCTACTACGCTATCTGAAATAGGAGCGACGTAAATTGAACAAATGTGATAGAATTTCCTTGAATGTTAACGAAAATATAAAATGATCTGATCGGGTCCCTGATTGCCCTATCATAGAAGTTTAATAGTGCATTTTGCTCGCCATTTCATGCGCTTTGAGATGCCGCTTAGCCCAGTACGCTATCTGAAATAGGAGCGACGTAACTTGAACAAATGTGATAGAATTACGCTGAATTCTTATATTATCCGTAATATAAAATGATCTAATCGGTTCTCTGTTTGCCTTATCCTAGAAGTTTAATAGTACATCTTACTCGCCATTTCATGCGCTTTGAGATGCCGCCTAGCCCAATACGCTATCTGAAATAGGAGAGACGTAAATTGAACAAATGTGTTAGAATTTCCCTGAATTCTTATATTAACCTTAATGTAAAATGATCTAATCGGGTCTCTGTTCGCCCTGCCCTAGAAGTTTAATAGTGCATTTCACTCCTCATTTCATGCGCTTTGAGATGCCGCTTAGCTCAATAAGCTATCTGAAATAGGAACGACGTAAATTGAACAAATGTGATAGAATTTTGCTGAATTATTAAATTAACCAAAATATAAAATGATCTAATCGGGTCTCTGTTCGCCCTGCCCTAGAAGTTTAATAGTGCATTTCACTCCTCATTTCATGCGCTTTGAGATGCCGCTTAGCTCAATACGCTATCTGAAATAGGAGCGACGTAAATTGAATAAATATGATAGAATTTCGCTGAATTCTTATATTAACCAAAATATAAAATGATCTAATCGGGTCTCTGTTCGCCCTACCCTAGAAGTTTAATAGTGCATTTCACTCGCTATTCCCCGCGCTTTAAGATGCCGGCTAGCCCAGTAGGCTATCTGAAATAGGTGCGACGTAAATTGAACAAATGTGATAGAATTTCGCTTAATTCTTATATTAACCGTAATATAAAATGATCTAATCGGGTCTCTCTTTGCATTACCCTAGAAGTTTAATAGAGCATTTTACTCGCCATTTCATGGGCATTGAGATGCCGCTTAGCCTAATACGCTATCTGAAATAGGAGCGACGTAAATTGAACAAATGTGACAGAATTTCGCTGAATCCTTATATTAACCAAAATATAAAATGATCTGATCGGGTCTCTTATTGCCCTATCATAGAAGTTTCATAGTGCATTTTACTCGCCCTTCCACGCGCTTTAAGATGCCGTCTAGCCCAGTACGCTATCTGAAATAGGAGCGGCGTAAGTTGAACAAATGTGATACTATTACGCTGAATTCTTATATTATCCATAATATAAAATGATATAATCGGGTCTGTGCTTGCGTTACCCTAGACGTTTAATAGTGTATTTTACCCGCCATTTCATGCGCTTTGAGATGCCGCTTAGCCCAATACGCTATCTGAAATAGGAGCGACGTAAATTGAACAAATGTGATAGAATTTCGCTGAATTCTTTAATTAACTATAATATAAAATTATCTAATCGGGTCTCTGTTCGCCCTACCCTAGAAGCTTAATAGCGCATTTCACTCGTCATTTCATGCGCTTTCAGATGCCGCTTAGCCCAATACACTATCTGAAATATGAGCAACGTAAATTGAACAAATGTGATAGAATTTCGCTGAATTCTTATATTAACCTTAATGTAAAATGATCTAATCGGGTCTCTGTTCGCCCTACCCTAGAAGTTTAATAGTGCATTTCACTCGCTATTCCACGCGCTTCCAGATGCCGGCTAGCCCAGTAGGCTATCTGAAATAGGAGTGACGTAAATTGAACAAATGTGATAGAATTACGCTTAATTCTTATATTAACCGTAATATAAAATGATCTAGTCGGGTCTCTCTTTGCATTACCCTAGAAGTTTAATAGTGCATTTTACTCGCCATTTCATGCGCATTGAGATGCCGCTTAGCCTACTACGCAATCTGAAATAGGAGCGACGTAAATTGAACAAATGTGATAGAATTTCCTTGAATGTTAACGAAAATATAAAATGACCTGATCGGGTCCCTGATTGCCCTATCATAGAAGTTTAATAGTGCATTTTGCTCGCCATTTCATGCGCTTTGAGATGCCGCTTAGCCCAGTACGCTATCTGAAATAGGAGCGACGTAACTTGAACAAATGTGATAGAATTACGCTGAATTCTTATATTATCCGTAATATAAAATGATCTAATCGGTTCTCTGTTTGCCTTATCCTAGAAGTTTAATAGTACATCTTACTCGCCATTTCATGCGCTTTGAGATGCCGCCTAGCCCAATACGCTATCTGAAATAGGAGAGACGTAAATTGAACAAATGTGTTAGAATTTCCCTGAATTCTTATATTAACCAAAATATAAAATGATCTAATCGGGTCTCTTATTGCCCTATCATAGAAGCTTAATAGTGCATTTTACTCGCCATTCCACGCGCTTTAAGGTGCCGCCTAGCCCAGTACGCTATCTGAAATAGGAACGACGTAAATTGAACAAAAGTGATAGAATTTTGCTGAATGATTAAATTAACCATAATATAAAATGATCTAATCGGGTCTCTGTTTACCCTACCCTAGAAGTTTAATAGTGCATTTTACTCGCCATTTCATGCGCTTTCAGATGCCGCTTAGCCCAATACGCTATATGAAACGTGAGCGACGTAAATTGAACAAATGTGATAGAATTTCGCTGAATTCTTATATTAACCAAAATATAAAATGATCTAATCGGGTCTCTGATTGCCCTATCATAGAAGTTTAATAGTGCATTTTACTCGCCACTCCGCGCGCTTTAAGATACCGCCTAGCCCAGTATGCTATCTGAAATAGGAACTACGTAAATTGAACAAATGTGATAGAATTTTGCTGAATTCTTAAATTAAGCATAATATAAAATGATCTAATCGGGTCTCTGATTGCCCTACACTAGAAGTATAATAGTGCATTTTACTCGCCATTTCATGCGCTTTGAGATGCCGCTTAGCCCAATACGCTATCTGAAATAGGACTTACGTAAATTAAACAAATGTAATAGAATTTCGCTGAATTCTTATATTAACCAAAATACAAAATGATCTAATCGGGTCTCTGATTGCCCTACCCTAGAAGTTTAATAGTGCATGTTACTCGCCATTTCATGCGCATTGTGATGCCGCTTAGCCCAATACGCTATCTGAAATAGGAGCGACGTAAATTGAACAAATGTGATAGAATTTCGCTGAATCCTTATATTAACCGTAATATAAAATGATCTATTCGGGTTTCTGTTCGCCCTACCCCAGAAGTTTAATAGAGCATTTCACTCGTCAATCCATGCGCTTTGAGATGCCGCTTAGCCCAATACGCTATCTGAAATAGGAGCGACGTAAATTAAACAAATGTAATAGAATTTCGCTGAATTCTTATATTAACCGTAATATAAAATGATCTAATCGGGTCTCTGATTGCCCTATCATAGAAGTTTAATAGTGCATTTTACTCGCCTTTCCACGCGCTTTAAGATGCCGCCTAGCCCAGTACGCTATCTGAAATAGGAACGACGTAAATTGAACAAATGTGATAGAATTTTGCTGACTTCTTAAATTAATCATAATATAAAATGATGTAATCGGGTCTCTGTTTGCCCTGCCCTAGAAGTTTAATAGTGCATTTTACTCGCCATTTCATGCGCTTTCAGATGCCGCTTAGCCCAATACGCTATCTTTAATAGGAGCGACGTAAATTGAACAAATGTGACAGAATTTCGCTCAATTCTTATATTAACCAAAATATAAAATGATCTAATCGGGTCTCTGTTTGCCCTACCCTAGAAGTTTAATAGTGCATTTTACTCGCCATTTCATGCGCATTGAGATGCCGCTTAGCCCAATACGCTATCTGAAATAGGAGCGACGTAAATTGAACAAATGTGATAGAATTTCGCTGAATTCTTAAATTAACCATAATATAAAATGATCTTATCGGGTCTCTGTTTGCCCTACCCTAGAAGTTTAATAGTGCATTTTACTCGACATTTCTTGCGCTTTGAGATGCCGCTTAGCCCAATGCGCTATCTGAAATAACAGGGACGTAAATTGAACAAATGTGAGAGAATTTCGCTGAATTCTTATATTAACCAAAATATAAAATGATGTAATCGGGTCTCTGATTGCCCTATCATAGAAGTTTAGTAGTGCATTTTACTCGCCCTTCCACGCGCTTTGAGATGCCGCCTAGCCCACTACGCTATCTGAAATATGAGCGACGTAAGTTGAACAAATGTGATAGAATTTCGCTGAATTCTTATATTAACCAAAATATGAAATGATCTAATCGGGTCTCTGATTGCCCTATCATAGAAGTTTGATAGTGCATTTTACTCGACATTCCACGCGCTTAAAGTTGCCGCCTAGCCCAGTACGCTATCTGAAATAGGAGCTACGTAAGTTGAACAAATGTGACAGAATTACGCTGAATTCTTATATTAACCGCAATATAAAATGATCTAATCGGATCTCTGTTTGCCTTATCCTAGAAGTTTAATAGTGCATTTTACTCGCCATTTCATGCGCTTTGAGATGCCGCTTAGCCCAGTACGCTATCTGAAATATGAGCGACGTAAATTGATCAAATGTGATAGAATTTCGCTGAATTCTTATATTAACCAAAATATAAAATGATCTAATCGGGTCTCTGATAGCCCTATCATAGAAGTTTAATAGTGCATTTTACTCGCCATTCCACGCGCTTCAAGATGCCGCCTAGCCCAGTACGCTATCTGAAAGAGGAGCGACGTAAGTTGAACAAATGTGATAGAATTACGCTGAATTCTTATATTAACCGTAATATAAAATGATCTAATCGGGTCTCTGTTTGCCTTATCCTAGAAGTTTAATAGTGCATGTTACTCGCCATTTCATGCGCATTGTGATGCCGCTTAGCCCAATACGCTATCTGAAATAGGAGCGACGTAAATTGAACAAATGTGATAGAATTTCGCTGAATCCTTATATTAACCGTAATATAAAATGATCTATTCGGGTTTCTGTTCGCCCTACCCCAGAAGTTTAATAGAGCATTTCACTCGTCAATCCATGCGCTTTGAGATGCCGCTTAGCCCAATACGCTATCTGAAATAGGAGCGACGTAAATTAAACAAATGTAATAGAATTTCGCTGAATTCTTATATTAACCAAAATACAAAATGATCTAATCGGGTCTCTGATTGCCCTACCCTAGAAGTTTAACAGTGCATTTTACTCGCCATATCTTGCGCTTTGAGATGCAGCTTACCCCAATACGCTATCTGAAATAGGAGCGACGTAAATTGAACAAATGTGATAGAATTTCGCTGAATTCTTATATTAACCAAAACATAAAATGATCTAATCGGGTCTCTGATAGCCCTATCATAGAAGTTTAATAGTGCATTTTACTCGCCTTTCCACGCGCTTTAAGATACCGCCTAGCCCAGTACGCTATCTGAAATAGGAACGACGTAAATTGAACAAATGTGATAGAATTTTGCTGACTTCTTAAATTAATCGTAATATAAAATGATCTAATCGGGTCTCTGTTTGCCCTACCCTAGAATTTTAATAGTGCATTTTACTCGCCATTTCATGCGCTTTCAGATGCCGCTTAGCCCAATACGCTATCTTTAATAGGAGCGACGTAAATTGAACAAATGTGACAGAATTTCGTTCAATTCTTATATTAACCAAAATATAAAATGATCTAATCGGGTCTCTGTTTGCCCTACCCTAGAAGTTTAATGGTGCATTTTACTCGCCATTTCATGCGCATTGAGATGCCGCTTAGCCCAATACGCTATCTGAAATAGGAGCGACGTAAGTTGAACAAATGTGATAGAATTACGCTGAATTCTTATATTAACCGTAATATAAAATGATCTTATCGGGTCTCTGTTTGCCCTACCCTAGAAGTTTAATAGTGCATTTTACTCGACATTTCATGCGCATTGAGATGCCGCTTAGCCCAATACGCTATCTGAAATAGGAGCGACGTAAGTTGAACAAATGTGATAGAATTACGCTGAATTCTTATATTAACCAAAATATAAAATGATCTAATCGGGTCTCTGATTACCCTATCATAGAAGTTTGATAGTGCATTTTACTCGACATTCCACGCGCTTAAAGTTGCCGCCTAGCCCAGTACGCTATCTGAAATATGAGCGACGTAAATTGAACAAATGTGATAGAATTTCGCTGAATTCTTATATTAACCAAAATATAAAATGGTCTAATCGGGTCTCTGATAGCCCTATCATAGAAGTTTAATAGTGCATTTTACTCGCCATTCCACGCGCTTCAAGATGCCGCCTAGCCCAGTACGCTATCTGAAAGAGGAGCGACGTAAGTTGAACAAATGTGATAGAATTACGCTGAATTCTTATATTAACCGTAATATAAAATGATCTAATCGGGTCTCTGTTTGCCTTATCCTAGAAGTTTAATAGTGCATGTTACTCGCCATTTCATGCGCATTGAGATGCCGCTTAGCCCAATACGCTATCTGAAATAGGAGCGACGTAAGTTGAACAAATGTGATAGAATTACGCTGAATTCTTATATTAACCAAAATATAAAATGATCTAATCGGGTCTCTGATTACCCTATCATAGAAGTTTGATAGTGCATTTTACTCGACATTCCACGCGCTTAAAGTTGCCGCCTAGCCCAGTACGCTATCTGAAATATGAGCGACGTAAATTGAACAAATGTGATAGAATTTCGCTGAATTCTTATATTAACCAAAATATAAAATGGTCTAATCGGGTCTCTGATAGCCCTATCATAGAAGTTTAATAGTGCATTTTACTCGCCATTCCACGCGCTTCAAGATGCCGCCTAGCCCAGTACGCTATCTGAAAGAGGAGCGACGTAAGTTGAACAAATGTGATAGAATTACGCTGAATTCTTATATTAACCGTAATATAAAATGATCTAATCGGGTCTCTGTTTGCCTTATCCTAGAAGTTTAATAGTGCATGTTACTCGCCATTTCATGCGCATTGAGATGCCGCTTAGCCCAATACGCTATCTGAAATAGGAGCGACGTAAATTGAACAAATGTCATAGAATTTCGCTGAATTCTTATATTAACCAAAATATAAAATGATCTAATCGGGTCTCTGATCGCCCTATCATAGAAGTTTGATAGTGCATTTTACTCGACATTCCACGCGCTTTAAGTTGCCGCCTAGCCCAGTACGCCATCTGAAACAGGAGCTACGTAAGTTGAACAAATGTGACAGAATTACGCTGAATTCTTATATTAACCGCAATATAAAATGATCTAATCGGGTCTCTGTTTGCCTTATCCCAGAAGTTTAATAGTGCATTTTACTCGCCATTTCATGCGCTTTGAGATGCCGCTTAGCCCAGTACGCTATCTGAAATATGAGCGACGTAAATTGAACAAATGTGATAGAATTTCGCTGAATGCTTATATTAACCAAAATATAAAATGATCTAATCGGGTCTCTCATAGCCCTATCATAGAAGTTTAATAGTGCATTTTACTCGCCATTCCACGCGCTTTAAGAAGCCGCCTAGCCCAGTACGCTATCTGAAAGAGGAGCGACGTAAGTTGAACAAATGTGATAGAATTACGCTGAATTCTTATATTAACCGTAATATAAAATGATCTAATCGGGTCTCTGTTTGCCTTATCCTAGAAGTGTAATAGTGCATGTTACTCGCCATTTCATGCGCATTGAGATGCCGCTTAGCCCAATACGCTATCTGAAATAGGAGCGACGTAAATTGAACAAATGTGATAGAATTACGCTGAATTCTTATATTAACCGTAATATAAAATGATCTATTCGGGTTTCTGTTCGCCCTACCCCAGAAGTTTAATAGAGCATTTCACTCGTCAATCCATGCGCTTTGAGATGCCGCTTAGCCCAATACGCTATCTGAAATAGGAGCGACGTAAATTGAACAAATGTAACAGAATTTCGCTGAATTCTTATATTAACCAAAATATAAAGTGATCTAATCGGGTCTCTGATTGCCCTATCATAGAAGTTTAATAGTGCATTTTACTCGCCATTCCACGCGCTTTAAGATGCCGCCTATCCGAGTACGCTATTTGAAATAAGAGCGACGTAAATTGAACAAATGTGATAGAATTTCCCTGAATTCTTATATTAACCTTAATGTAAAATGATCTAATCGGGTCTCTCTTCGCCCTACCCGAGAAGTTTAATAGTGCATTTCACTCGTCATTTCATGCGCTTTGAGTTGCCGCTTAGCCCAATACGCTATCTGAAATAGGAGCGACGTAAATTGAACAATTGTGATAGAATTTCGCTGAATTTTTATAATAACCAAAATATAAAATGATCTAATCGGGTCTCTGATTGCCCTATCATAGAAGTTTAATATTGCATTTTACTCGCCATTCCACGCGCTTTAAGATGCCTCCTAGCTCAGTACGCTATCTGAAATAGGAGCGACGTAAATTGAACAAATGTGATAGAATTACGCTGAATTCTTATATTAACCGTAATATAAAATGATCTATTCGGGTCTTTGTTCGCCCTACCCTAGAAGTTTAATAGTGCATTTCACTCGTCATTTCATGCGCTTTGAGATGCCGCTTAGCCCAATAAGCTAACTGAAATAGGAGCGACGTAAATTGACCAAATGTGATAGAATTTCGCTGAACTCTTATATTAACCAAAATACAAAATGATCTAATCGGGTCTCTGTTTGCCTTATCCTAGAAGTGTAATAGTGCATGTTACTCGCCATTTCATGCGCATTGAGATGCCGCTTAGCCCAATACGCTATCTGAAATAGGAGCGACGTAAATTGAACAAATGTGATAGAATTACGCTGAATTCTTATATTAACCGTAATATAAAATGATCTATTCGGGTTTCTGTTCGCCCTACCCCAGAAGTTTAATAGAGCATTTCACTCGTCAATCCATGCGCTTTGAGATGCCGCTTAGCCCAATACGCTATCTGAAATAGGAGCGACGTAAATTGAACAAATGTAACAGAATTTCGCTGAATTCTTATATTAACCAAAATATAAAGTGATCTAATCGGGTCTCTGATTGCCCTATCATAGAAGTTTAATAGTGCATTTTACTCGCCATTCCACGCGCTTTAAGATGCCGCCTATCCGAGTACGCTATTTGAAATAAGAGCGACGTAAATTGAACAAATGTGATAGAATTTCGCTGAATTCTTAAATTAACCATAATATAAAATGATCTAATCGGGTCTTTGATTGCCCTACCCTAGAAGATTAATAGTGCATTTCACTCGCCATTTCATGCGCTTTGAGATGCCGCTTAGCCCAATACGCTATCTGAAATACGAGCGACGTAAGTTGAACAAATGTGATAGAATTTCGCTGAATCCTTTTATTAACCATAATGTAAAATGATCTTATCGCGTCTCTGTTTGCCCTACCCTAGAAGTTTAATAGTGAATTTTATTCGCCATTTCATGCTCTTTGAGATGCCGCTTAGCCGAATACGCTAACTGAAATAGGAGCGACGTAAATTGAACAAATGAGATAGAATTTCCCTGAAATCTTATATTAAACAAAATATAAAATGATCGAATCGAGTGCCTGATTGCCCTACCATAGAAGTTTAGTAGTTCATTTTACTCGCCATTCCACGCGCTTTAAGATGCCGCCTAGCCCAGTACGCTATCTGAAATAGGAGCGTCGTAACTTGAACAAATGGGATAGAATTACGCTGAATTCTTATATTAACCATAACATAAAATGATCTAATCGGGTCTCTGTTTGCCTTATCCTAGAAGTTTAAGAGTGCATTATACTCGCCATTTCATGCGCTATTAGATGCCGCTTAGCCCAGGACGCTATCTGAAATAGGAACGACGTAAATTGAACAAATGTGATAGAATTTTGCTGAATTCTTAAATTAACCATAATATAAAATGTTCTAATCGGGTCTCCGTTTGCCCTACCCTAGAAGTTTAATAGTGCATTTCACTCGTCATTTCATGCGCTTTGAGATGCCGCTAAGCCCAATAAGCTGTCTGTAATAGGAGCGACGTAAATTGAACAAATGTGACAGAATTTCGCTCAATTCTTATATTAACCAAAATATAAAATGATCTAATCGGGTCTCTGTTTGCCCTACCCTAGAAGTTTAATAGTGCATTTTACTCGCCATTTCATGCGCATTGAGATGCCGCTTAGCCCAATACGCTATCTGAAATAGGAGCGACGTAAATTGAACAAATGTGATAGAATTTCGCTGAATTCTTAAATTAACCATAATATAAAATGATCTTATCGGGTCTCTGTTTGCCCTACCCTAGAAGTTTAATAGTGCATTTTACTCGACATTTCTTGCGCTTTGAGATGCCGCTTAGCCCAATACGCTATCTGAAATATCAGGGACGTAAATTGAACAAATGTGAGAGAATTTCGCTGAATTCTTATATTAACCAAAATATAAAATGATGTAATCGGGTCTCTGATTGCCCTATCATAGAAGTTTAGTAGTGCATTTTACTCGCCATTCCACGCGCTTCAAGATGCCGCCTAACCCAGTACGCTATCTGAAAGAGGAGCGACGTAAGTTGAACAAATGTGATAGAATTACGCTGAATTCTTATATTAACCGTAATATAAAATGATCTAATCGGGTCTCTGTTTGCCTTATCCTAGAAGTTTAATAGTGCATGTTACTCGCCATTTCATGCGCATTGTGATGCCGCTTAGCCCAATACGCTATCTGAAATAGGAGCGACGTAAATTGAACAAATGTGATAGAATTTCGCTGAATCCTTATATTAACCGTAATATAAAATGATCTATTCGGGTTTCTGTTCGCCCTACCCCAGAAGTTTAATAGAGCATTTCACTCGTCAATCCATGCGCTTTGAGATGCCGCTTAGCCCAATACGCTATCTGAAATAGGAGCGACGTAAATTAAACAAATGTAATAGAATTTCGCTGAATTCTTATATTAACCAAAATACAAAATGATCTAATCGGGTCTCTGATTGCCCTACCCTAGAAGTTTAACAGTGCATTTTACTCGCCATATCTTGCGCTTTGAGATGCAGCTTACCCCAATACGCTATCTGAAATAGGAGCGACGTAAATTGAACAAATGTGATAGAATTTCGCTGAATTCTTATATTAACCAAAACATAAAATGATCTAATCGGGTCTCTGATAGCCCTATCATAGAAGTTTAATAGTGCATTTTACTCGCCTTTCCACGCGCTTTAAGATACCGCGTAGCCCAGTCCGCTATCTGAAATAGGAACGACGTAAATTGAACAAATGTGATAGAATTTTGCTGACTTCTTAAATTAATCATAATATAAAATGATCTAATCGCGTCTCTGTTTGCCCTACCCTAGAATTTTAATAGTGCATTTTACTCGCCATTTCATGCGCATTCAGATGCCGCTTAGCCCAATACGCTATCTTTAATAGGAGCGACGTAAATTGAACAAATGTGACAGAATTTCGTTCAATTCTTATATTAACCAAAATATAAAATGATCTAATCGGGTCTCTGTTTGCCCTACCCTAGAAGTTTAATAGTGCATTTTACTCGCCATTTCATGCGCATTGAGATAGCGCTTAGCCCAATACGCTATCTGAAATAGGAGCGACGTAAGTTGAACAAATGTGATAGAATTACGCTGAATTCTTATATTAACCGTAATATAAAATGATCTTATCGGGTCTCTGTTTGCCCTACCCTAGAAGTTTAATAGTGCATTTTACTCGACATTTCATGCGCATTGAGATGCCGCTTAGCCCAATACGCTATCTGAAATAGGAGCGACGTATGTTGAACAAATGTGATAGAATTTCCCTGAATTCTTATATTAACCTTAATGTAAAATGATCTAATCGGGTCTCTGTTTGCCCTACCCTAGAAGTTTAATAGTGCATTTCACTCGTCATTTCATGCGCTTTGCGATGCCGCTTAGCCCAATAAGCTATCTGAAATAGGAGCGACGTAAATTGAACAAATGTGATAGAATTTCGCTGAATTCTTATATTAACCAAAATATAAAATGATCTAATCGGGTCTCTGATTGCCCTGTCATAGAAGTTTAATAGTGAATTTTACTCGCCATTCCACGCGCTTTAAGATGCCGCATAGCCCAGTACGGTATCTGAAATAGGAGCGACGTAAATGGAACAAATGTGATAGAATTTCGCTGAATTCTTAAATTAACCATAATATAAAATGATCTAATGGGGTCTCCGTTTGCCCTACCCTTGAAGTTTAATAGTGCATTTTACTCGCCATTCCACGCGCTTTAAGATGCCGCCTAGCCCAGTACGCTATCTGAAATAGGAGCGACGTAAATGGAACAAATGTGATAGAATTTCGCTGAATTCTTAAATTAACCATAATATAAAATGATCTTATCGGGTCTCTGTTTGCACTACCCTAGAAGTTTAATAGTGCATTTTACTCGACATTTCTTGCGCTTTGAGATGCCGCTTAGTCCAATACGCTATCTGAAATATCAGCGACGTAAATTGAACAAATGTGAGAGAATTTCGCTGAATTCTTATATTAACCAAAATATAAAATGATCTAATCGGGTCTCTGATTGCCCTATCATAGAAGTTTAGTAGTGCATTTTACTCGCCCTTCCACGCGCTTTGAGATACCGCCTAGCCCAGTACGCTATCTGAAATAGGAGCGACGTAAGTTGAACAAATGTGATAGAATTACGCTGAATTCTTATATTAACCGTAATATAAAATGATCTAATCGGGTCTCTGTTTGTCCTACCCTAGAAGTTTAACAGTGCATTTTACTCGTCATTTCATGCGCTTTGAGATGCAGCATAGCCCAATACGCTATCTGAAATAGGAACGACGTAAATTGAACAAACGTGATAGAATTTTTCTGAATTCTTAAATTAACCATAATATAAAATGATCTAATCGGGTCTCCGTTTGCCCTACCCTTGAAGTTTAATAGTGCATTTTACTCGCCATTCCACGCGCTTTAAGATGCCGCCTAGCCCAGTACGCTATCTGAAATAGGAGCGACGTAAATGGAACAAATGTGATAGAATTTCGCTGAATTCTTAAATTAACCATAATATAAAATGATCTAATGGGGTCTCTGTTTGCCCTACCCTTGAAGTTTAATAGTGTACTTTACTCGTAATTTCATGCGCTTTAAGATGCCGCTTAGCCTAATACGCTATCTGAAATAGGAGCGATGTAAATTGATCAAATGTGATAGAATTTCGCTGAATTCTTTTATTAACCATAACGTAAAATGATCTAATCGGGTCTCTGTTCGCCCTAGCGTAGAAGCTTAATTGTGCATTTTATTCGTCATTTCATGCGCTTTGAGATGCCGCTTAGCCCAATACGCTATCTGAAATAGGAGCGACGTAAATTGAACAAATGTGATAGAATTTCGCTGAATTCTTATATTAACCAAAATATAAAATGATCTAATCGGGTCTCTGTTTGCCCTACCCTAGAAGTTTAATAGTGCATTTTACTCGCCATTTCTCGCGCTTTGAGATGCCGCTTAGCCCAATACGCTATCTGAAATATCAGCGACGTAAATTGAACAAATCTGAGAGAATTTCGCTGAATTCTTAAATTAACCATAATATAAAATGATCTTATCGGGTCTCTGTTTGCACTACCCTAGAAGTTTAATAGTGCATTTTACTCGACATTTCTTGCGCTTTGAGATGCCGCTTAGTCCAATACGCTATCTGAAATATCAGCGACGTAAATTGAACAAATGTGAGAGAATTTCGCTGAATTCTTATATTAACCAAAATATAAAATGATCTAATCGGGTCTCTGATTGCCCTATCATAGAAGTTTAGTAGTGCATTTTACTCGCCCTTCCACGCGCTTTGAGATACCGCCTAGCCCAGTACGCTATCTGAAATAGGAGCGACGTAAGTTGAACAAATGTGATAGAATTACGCTGAATTCTTATATTAACCGTAATATAAAATGATATAATCGGGTCTCTGTTTGCCCTACCCTAGAAGTTTAACAGTGCATTTTACTCGTCATTTCATGCGCTTTGAGATGCCGCATAGCCCAATACGCTATCTGAAATAGGAACGACGTAAATTGAACAAACGTGATAGAATTTTTCTGAATTCTTAAATTAACCATAATATAAAATGATCTAATCGGGTCTCCGTTTGCCCTACCCTTGAAGTTTAATAGTGCATTTTACTCGCCAATCCACGCGCTTTAAGATGCCGCCTAGCCCAGTACGCTATCTGAAATAGGAGCGACGTAAATGGAACAAATGTGTTAGAATTTCGCTGAATTATTATATTAACCAAAATATAAAATAATCTAATCGGGTCTCTGATTTCCCTATCATAGAAGTTTAACAGTGCATTTGACTCGCCATTTCATGCGCTTTGAGATGCCGCTTAGCCCAATACGCTATCTGAAATAGGGGCGACGTAAATTGAACAAATGTGATAGAATTACTCTGAATTCTTATATTAACCGTAATATAAAATGATCTAATCGGGTCTCTGTTTGCCTTACCCTAGAAGTTTAATAGTACATTTTCCTCGCCATTTCATGCGCTTTGAGATGCCGCTTAGCCCAATACGCTATCTGAAATAGGAGCGACGTAAATTGAACAAATGTGATAGAATTTCGCTGAATTCTTAAATTAACCATAATATAAAATGATCTAATCGGGTCTTTGATTGCCCTACCCTAGAAGATTAATAGTGCATTTCACTCGCCATTTCATGCGCTTTGAGATGCCGCTTAGCCCAATACGCTATCTGAAATACGAGCGACGTAAGTTGAACAAATGTGATAGAATTTCGCTGAATCCTTTTATTAACCATAATGTAAAATGATCTTATCGCGTCTCTGTTTGCCCTACCCTAGAAGTTTAATAGTGAATTTTATTCGCCATTTCATGCTCTTTGAGATGCCGCTTAGCCGAATACGCTAACTGAAATAGGAGCGACGTAAATTGAACAAATGAGATAGAATTTCCCTGAAATCTTATATTAAACAAAATATAAAATGATCTAATCGAGTGCCTGATTGCCCTACCATAGAAGTTTAGTAGTTCATTTTACTCGCCATTCCACGCGCTTTAAGATTCCGCCTAGCCCAGTACGCTATCTGAAATAGGAGCGTCGTAACTTGAACAAATGGGATAGAATTACGCTGAATTCTTATATTAACCATAACATAAAATGATCTAATCGGGTCTCTGTTTGCCTTATCCTAGAAGTTTAAGAGTGCATTATACTCGCCATTTCATGCGCTATTAGATGCCGCTTAGCCCAGGACGCTATCTGAAATAGGAACGACGTAAATTGAACAAATGTGATAGAATTTTGCTGAATTCTTAAATTAACCATAATATAAAATGATCTAATCGGGTCTCCGTTTGCCCTACCCTAGAAGTTTAATAGTGCATTTCACTCGTCATTTCATGCGCTTTGAGATGCCGCTAAGCCCAATAAGCTGTCTGTAATAGGAGCGACGTAAATTGAACAAATGTGACAGAATTTCGCTCAATTCTTATATTAACCAAAATATAAAATGATCTAATCGGGTCTCTGTTTGCCCTACCCTAGAAGTTTAATAGTGCATTTTACTCGCCATTTCATGCGCATTGAGATGCCGCTTAGCCCAATACGCTATCTGAAATAGGAGCGACGTAAATTGAACAAATGTGATAGAATTTCGCTGAATTCTTAAATTAACCATAATATAAAATGATCTTATCGGGTCTCTGTTTGCCCTACCCTAGAAGTTTAATAGTGCATTTTACTCGACATTTCTTGCGCTTTGAGATGCCGCTTAGCCCAATACGCTATCTGAAATATCAGCGACGTAAATTGAACAAATGTGAGAGAATTTCGCTGAATTCTTATATTAACCAAAATATAAAATGATGTAATCGGGTCTCTGATTGCCCTATCATAGAAGTTTAGTAGTGCATTTTACTCGCCATTCCACGCGCTTCAAGATGCCGCCTAACCCAGTACGCTATCTGAAAGAGGAGCGACGTAAGTTGAACAAATGTGATAGAATTACGCTGAATTCTTATATTAACCGTAATATAAAATGATCTAATCGGGTCTCTGTTTGCCTTATCCTAGAAGTTTAATAGTGCATGTTACTCGCCATTTCATGCGCATTGTGATGCCGCTTAGCCCAATACGCTATCTGAAATAGGAGCGACGTAAATTGAACAAATGTGATAGAATTTCGCTGAATCCTTATATTAACCGTAATATAAAATGATCTATTCGGGTTTCTGTTCGCCCTACCCCAGAAGTTTAATAGAGCATTTCACTCGTCAATCCATGCGCTTTGAGATGCCGCTTAGCCCAATACGCTATCTGAAATAGGAGCGACGTAAATTAAACAAATGTAATAGAATTTCGCTGAATTCTTATATTAACCAAAATACAAAATGATCTAATCGGGTCTCTGATTGCCCTACCCTAGAAGTTTAACAGTGCATTTTACTCGCCATATCTTGCGCTTTGAGATGCAGCTTACCCCAATACGCTATCTGAAATAGGAGCGACGTAAATTGAACAAATGTGATAGAATTTCGCTGAATTCTTATATTAACCAAAACATAAAATGATCTAATCGGGTCTCTGATAGCCCTATCATAGAAGTTTAATAGTGCATTTTACTCGCCTTTCCACGCGCTTTAAGATACCGCGTAGCCCAGTCCGCTATCTGAAATAGGAACGACGTAAATTGAACAAATGTGATAGAATTTTGCTGACTTCTTAAATTAATCATAATATAAAATGATCTAATCGGGTCTCTGTTTGCCTTATCCTAGAAGTTTAATAGTGCATGTTACTCGCCATTTCATGCGCATTGAGATGCCGCTTAGCCCAATACGCTATCTGAAATAGGAGCGACGTAAATTGAACAAATGTCATAGAATTTCGCTGAATTCTTATATGAACCAAAATATAAAATGATCTAATCGGGTCTCTGATTACCCTATCATAGAAGTTAAATAGTGCATTTTACTCGCCATTCCGCGCGCTTTAAGATACCGCCTAGCCCAGTATGCTATCTGAAATAGGAACTACGTAAATTGAACAAATGTGATAGAATTTTGCTGAATTCTTAAATTAAGCATAATATAAAATGATCTAATCGGGTCTCCGATTGCCCTACACTAGAAGTGTAATAGTGCATTTTACTCGCCATTTCATGCGCTTTGAGATGCCGCTTAGCCCAATACGCTATCTGAAATAGGAGCGACGTAAATTAAACAAATGTAATAGAATTTCGCTGAATTCTTATATTAATCAAAATACAAAATGATCTAATCGGGTCTCTGATTGCCCTACCCTAGAAGTTTAATAGTGCATTTTACTCGCCATGTCTTGCGCTTTGAGATGCAGCTTACCCCAATACGCTATCTGAAATAGGAGCGACGTAAATTGAACAAATGTGATAGAATTTCGCTGAATTCTTATATTAACCGTAATATAAAATGATCTATTCGGGTTTCTGTTCGCCCTACCCCAGAAGTTTAATAGAGCATTTCACTCGTCAATCCATGCGCTTTGAGATGCCGCTTAGCCCAATACGCTATCTGAAATAGGAGCGACGTAAATTGAACAAATGTAATAGAATTTCGCTGAATTCTTATATTAACCAAAATATAAAGTGATCTAATCGGGTCTCTGATTGCCCTATCATAGAAGTTTAATCGTGCATTTTACTCGCCATTCCACGCGCTTTAAGATGCCGCCTATCCGAGTACGCTATCTGAAATAGGAGCGACGTAAATGGAACAAATGTGATAGAATTTCGCTGAATTCTTAAATTAACCATAATATAAAATGATCTTATCGGGTCTCTGTTTGCACTACCCTAGAAGTTTAATAGTGCATTTTACTCGACATTTCTTGCGCTTTGAGATGCCGCTTAGTCCAATACGCTATCTGAAATATCAGCGACGTAAATTGAACAAATGTGAGAGAATTTCGCTGAATTCTTATATTAACCAAAATATAAAATGATCTAATCGGGTCTCTGATTGCCCTATCATAGAAGTTTAGTAGTGCATTTTACTCGCCCTTCCACGCGCTTTGAGATACCGCCTAGCCCAGTACGCTATCTGAAATAGGAGCGACGTAAGTTGAACAAATGTGATAGAATTACGCTGAATTCTTATATTAACCGTAATATAAAATGATCTAATCGGGTCTCTGTTTGCCCTACCCTAGAAGTTTAACAGTGCATTTTACTCGTCATTTCATGCGCTTTGAGATGCCGCATAGCCCAATACGCTATCTGAAATAGGAACGACGTAAATTGAACAAACGTGATAGAATTTTTCTGAATTCTTAAATTAACCATAATATAAAATGATCTAATCGGGTCTCCGTTTGCCCTACCCTTGAAGTTTAATAGTGCATTTTACTCGCCAATCCACGCGCTTTAAGATGCCGCCTAGCCCAGTACGCTATCTGAAATAGGAGCGACGTAAATGGAACAAATGTGTTAGAATTTCGCTGAATTATTATATTAACCAAAATATAAAATGATCTAATCGGGTCTCTGATAGCCCTATCATAGAAGTTTAATAGTGCATTTTACTCGCCTTTCCACGCGCTTTAAGATACCGCCTAGCCCAGTCCGCTATCTGAAATAGGAACGACGTAAATTGAACAAATGTGATAGAATTTTGCTGACTTCTTAAATTAATCATAATATAAAATGATCTAATCGGGTCTCTGTTTGCCCTACCCTAGAATTTTAATAGTGCATTTTACTCGCCATTTCATGCGCATTCAGATGCCGCTTAGCCCAATACGCTATCTGAAATAGGAGCGACGTAAATTGAACAAATGTGATAGAATTTCGCTGAATTCTTAAATTAACCATAATATAAAATGATCTAATCGGGTCTTTGATTGCCCTACCCTAGAAGATTAATAGTGCATTTCACTCGCCATTTCATGCGCTTTGAGATGCCGCTTAGCCCAATACGCTATCTGAAATACGAGCGACGTAAGTTGAACAAATGTGATAGAATTTCGCTGAATCCTTTTATTAACCATAATGTAAAATGATCTTATCGCGTCTCTGTTTGCCCTACCCTAGAAGTTTAATAGTGCATTTTACTCGCCATTCCACGCGCTTTAAGATGCCGCCTAGCCCAGTACGCTATCTGAAATAGGAGCGACGTAACTTGAACAAATGGGATAGAATTACGCTGAATTCTTATATTAACCATAACATAAAATGATCTAATCGGGTCTCTGTTTGCCTTATCCTAGAAGTTTAAGAGTGCATTATACTCGCCATTTCATGCGCTATTAGATGCCGCTTAGCCCAGGACGCTATCTGAAATAGGAACGACGTAAATTGAACAAATGTGATAGAATTTTGCTGAATTCTTAAATTAACCATAATATAAAATGATCTAATCGGGTCTCCGTTTGCCCTACCCGAGAAGTTTAATAGTGCATTTCACTCGTCATTTCATGCGCTTTGAGATGCCGCTAAGCCCAATAAGCTGTCTGTAATAGGAGCGACGTAAATTGAACAAATGTGATAGCATTACGCTGAATTCTTATATTAACCAAAATATTAAATGATCTAATCGGGTCTCTGATTGCCCTATCATAGAAGTTTAATAGTGCATTTTC
>CAKAJE020000616.1:0-59225 GCA_916610135.2 Macropis europaea | reverse complement strand
GTCTCCGTTCGCCCTAGCCTAGAAGTTTAATGGTGCATTTTATTCGTCATTTCATGCGCTTTGATATGCCGCTTAGCCCAATACGCTATCTGAAATAGGAGCGACGTAAATTGAACAAATGTGATAGAATTTCCCTGAAATCTTATATTGAACAAAATATAAAATGATCTAATTGGGGCTCTGATTGCCCTATCATAGAAGTTTAGTAGTGCATTTTACTCGCCCTTCCAGGCGCTTTAAGATACCGTCTAGCCCAATACGCTATCTGAAATAGGAGCGACGTAAATTGAACAAATGTGATAGAATTTCCCCGAAATCTTATATTGAACAAAATATAAAATGATCTAATCGGGTCTCTGATTGCCCTATCATAGGAGTTTAGTAGTGCATTTTACTCGCCCTTCCACGCGCTTCAAGATGCCGTCTAGCCCAGTACGCTGTCTGAAATAGCAGCGACGTAAATTGAACAAATGTGATATAATTTCCCTGAATTCTTATATTAACCATAATATAAAATGATCTAATCGGGTCTCTGTTTGCCGTACCCTAGAAGTTTAATAGTGGATTTTGCTCGCCATTTCATGCGCTTTGAGATGCCGCCTAGCCCAATACGCTATCTGAAATAGCAGCGACGTAAATTGAACAAATGTGATATAATTTCCCTGAATTCTTATATTAACCTTAATGTAAAATGATCTAATCGGGTCTCTGTTCGCCCTACCCTAGAAGATTAATAGTGCATTTCACTCGCCATTTCATGCGCTTTGAGATGCCGCCTAGCCCAGTACGCTATCTGAAATAGGAGCGACGTAAGTTTAACAAATGTGATAGAATTACGCTGAATTGTTATGTTAACCGTAATATAAAATGATCTAATCGGGTCTCTGTTCGCCTTACCCTAGAAGTTTAATAGTGCATTTTACTCGCCATTCCACGCGCTTTAAGATGCCGCCTAGCCCAGTACGCTATCTGAAATAGGAGCGACGTAAGTTGAACAAATGTGATAGAATTACGCTGCATTCTTATATTAACCGTAATATAAAATGATCTAATCGGGTCTCTGTTTGCCTTATCCTAGAAGTTTAATAGTGCATTATACTCGCCATTTCATGCGCTTCGAGATGCCGCTTAGCCCAATACGCCATCTGAAATAGGAGCGACGTAAATAGAACAAGTGTGGTAGAATTTCGCTGAATTCTCAAATTAACTATAATATAAAATTATCTAAACGGGTCTCTGTTTGCCCTACCATAGAAGTTTAATAGTGCATTTTACTCGTCATTTCATGCGCTGTGAGAGGCAGCTTAGCCCAATACGTTATCTGAAATAGGAGCGATGTAAATTGAACAAATGTGATAGGATTTCGCTGAATTCTTTTATTAACCATAATGTAAAATGATCTAATCGGGTCTCCGTTCGCCCTAGCCTAGAAGTTTAATGGTGCATTTTATTCGTCATTTCATGCGCTTTGATATGCCGCTTAGCCCAATACGCTATCTGAAATAGCAGCGACGTAAATTGAACATATGTGATAGAATTTCCCTGAAATCTTATATTGAACAAAATATAAAATGATCTAATTGGGGCTCTGATTGCCCTATCATAGAAGTTTAGTAGTGCATTTCACTCGCCCTTCCAGGCGCTTTAAGACACCGTCTAGCCCAATACGCTATCTGAAATAGGAGCGACGTAAATTGAACAAATGTGATATAATTTCCCTGAATTCTTATATTAACCATAATATAAATTGATCTAATCGGGTCTCTGTTTGCCATACCCTAGACGTTTAATAGTGGATTTTGCTCGCCATTTCATGCGCTTTGAGATGCCGCTTAGCCCAATACGCTATCTGAAATAGCAGCGACGTAAATTGAACAAATGTGATATAATTTCCCTGAATTCTTATATTAACCTTAATGTAAAATGATCTAATCGGGTCTCTGTTCGCCCTACCCTAGAAGTTTAATAGTGAATTTCACTCGCCATTTCATGCGCTTTGAGATGCCGCCTAGCCCAGTACGCTATCTGAAATAGGAGCGACGTAAGTTTAACAAATGTGATAGAATTACGCTGAATTGTTATGTTAACCGTAATATAAAATGATCTAATCGGGTCTCTGTTCGCCTTACCCTAGAAGTTTACTAGTGCATTTTACTCGCCATTTCATGCGCTTTGAGATGCCGCTTAGCCCAATACGCTATCTGAAATATGAGCGGCGTAAATTGAACAAATGTGATAGAATTTCGCTGAATTCTTATATTAACCTTAATGTAAAATGATCTAATCGGGTCTCTGTTCGCCCTACCATAGAAGTCTAACAGTGCATTTCACTCGTCATTTCATGCGCTTTGAGATGCCGCTTAGCCCAATACGCTATCTGAAATAGGAGCAACGTAAATTGAAAAATGTGATAGAATTTCCCTGAATTCTTATATTAACCAAAATATAAATTGATCTTATCGGGTCTCTGATAGCCCTATCATAGAAGTTTAATAGTGCATTTTACTCGCCATTCCACGCGCTTTAAGATGCCGCATAGCCCAGTAGGCTATCTGAAATAGGAGCGACGTAACTTGAACAAATGTGATAGAATTACGCTGAATTCATAAATTAACCATAATATAAAATGATCCAATCGGGTCTCTGATTGCCCTATCATAGAAGTTTAATAGTGCATTTTACTCGCCATTCCACGCGCTTTAAGATGCCGCATAGCCCAGTGCGCTATCTGAAATAGGAGCGACGTAAATTGGACGAATGTGATAAAATTTTGCTGACGTTTTAAATTAACCATAATATAAGATGATCTAATCGGGTCTCTGTTCGCCCTACCATAGAAGTCTAATAGTGCATTTCACTCGACATTTCATGTGCTTTGAGATGCCGCTTAGTCCAATACGCTATCTGAAATAGGAGCGACGTAAATTGAACAAATGTGATAGAATTTCCCTGAAATCTTATATTAAACAAAATATAAAATGATCTAATCGGGTCTCTGTTTGCCTTATCCTAGAAGTTTAGTATTGCATTTCACTCGTCATTTCATGCGCTTTCAGATGCCGCTTAGCCCAATACGCTATCTGAAATAGGAGCGACGTAAATTGAACAAATGTTATAGAATTTCGCTGAATTCTTATATTAACCAAAATATAAAATGATCTAATCGGGTCTCTGATTGCCCTATCATAGAAGTTTAATAGTGCATTTTACTCGCCATTCCGCGCGCTTTAAGGTGCCGCCTAGCCCGGTACGCTATCTGAAATAGGAGCGCCGTAAATTGAACAAATGTGATAGAGTTTCGCTGAATTCTTAAATTAACCATAATATAAAATGATCTAGTCAGGTCTCTGATTGCCCTATCATAGAAGTTTAACAGTGCATTTCACTCATCATTTCATGCGCTATGAGATGCCGCTTTGCCCAATAAGCTATCTGAAATAGGAGCGACGTAAATTGAACAAATGTGATAGAATTTCCCTGAAATCTTATATTAAACAAAATGTAAAATGATCTAATCGGGTCTCTGTTCGCCCTACCCTAGAAGTTTAATAGTGCATTTTACTCGCGATTTCATGCGCTTTGAGATGCCGCTTAGCCCAATACGCTATCTGAAATAGGAGCGACGTAAGTTGAACAAACGTGATAGAATTTCGCTTAATTCTTTTATTAACCATAATGTAAAATGATCTAATCGGGTCTCTGATTGCCCTATCATAGAAGTTTAGTAGTGCATTTTACTCGCCCTTACACGCGCTTTAAGATGCCGCCTAGCCCAGTACGCTATCTGAAATAGGAGCGACGTAAGTTGAACAAATGTGATAGAATTACGCTGAATTCTTATATTAACCGTAATATAAAATGATCTAATCGGGTCTCTGTTTCCCTAACCCTAGAAGTTTAATAGTGCATTTTACTCGCCACTTCATGCGCTTTGAGATGCCGCTTAGCCCAATACACTATCTGAAATAGGAGCGACGTAAATTGAACGAATGTGATAGAATTTCGCTGAATTCTTAAATTAACCATAATATAAAATGATCTAATCGGGTCTCTGTTTGCCCTACCCTAGAAGTGTAATAGTGCGTTTTACTCGCCATTTCATGCGCTTTCAGATGCCGCTTAGCCCAATACGGTATCTGAAATATCAAAGACGTAAATTGAGCAAATGTGATAGAATTTCGCTGAATTCTTATATTACCCTTAATGTAAAATGATCTAATCGGGTCTCTGTTCGCCGTACCCTAGAAATTTAACAGTGCATTTTACTCGCCATTTCATGCGCTTTCAGATGCCGCTTAGCCCAATACGCTATCTGAAATAAGAGCGACGTAAGTTGAACAAATGTGATAGAATTTCGCTTAATTCTTTTATTAACCATAATGTAAAATGATCTAATCGGGTCTCTGATTGCCCTATCATAGAAGTTTAGTAGTGCATTTTACTCGCCATTCCACGCGCTTTAAGAAGCAGCCTAGACCTGTAGGCTATCTGAAATAGAAGCGACGAAAGTTGAACAAATGTGATAGAATTACGCTGCATTCTTATATTAACCGTAATATAAAATGATCTAATCGGGTCTCTGTTTGCCTTATCCTAGATGTTTAATAGTGCATTATACTCGCCATTTCATGCGCTTTGAGATGCCGCTTAGCCCAGTACGCTATCTGAAATATCAAAGACGTAAATTGAACAAATGTGATAGAATTTCGCTGAATTCTTATATTACCCTTAATGTAAAATGATCTAATCAGGTCTCTGTTCGCCCTACCCTAGAAGTTTAATAGTGCATTTCACTCGTAATTGCATGCGCTTTGAGATGCCGCATAGCCCAATTAGCTATATGAAATAGGAGCGACGTAAATTGAACAAATGTGATAGAATTTCGCTGAATCCTTGTATTAACCATAATATAAAATGATCTAATCGGGTCTCTGATTGCCCTATCATAGAAGTTTAATAGTGCATTTCACTCGCCATTCCACGCGCTTTAAGATGCCGCCTAGCCCAGTACGCTATCTGAAATAGGAACGACGTAAATTGAACAAATGTGATAGAATTTTGCTGAATTCTTAAATTAACCATAATATAAACTGATCTAATCGGGTCTCTGTTTGCCCTACCCTAGAAGTTTAATAGTGCGTTTTACTCGCCATTTCATGCGCTTTCAGATGCCGCTTAGCCCAATACGGTATCTGAAATATCAAGGACGTAAATTGAACAAATGTGATAGAATTTCGCTGAATTCTTATATTACCCTTAATGTAAAATGATCTAATCGGGTCTCTGTTCGCCCTACCCTAGAAGTTTAATAGTGCATTTTACTCGCGATTTCATGCGCTTTGAGATGCCGCTTAGCCCAATACGCTATCTGAAATAGGAGCGACGTAAGTTGAACAAATGTGATAGAATTTCGCTTAATTCTTTTATTAACCATAATGTAAAATGATCTAATCGGGTCTCTGATTGCCCTATCATAGAAGTTTAGTAGTGCATTTTACTCGCCCTTACAGGCGCTTTAAGATGCCGCCTAGCCCAGTACGCTATCTGAAATAGGAGCGACGTAAGTTGAACAAATGTGATAGAATTACGCTGAATTCTTATATTAACCGTAATATAAAATGATCTAATCGGGTCTCTGTTTCCCTAACCCTAGAAGTTTAATAGTGCATTTTACTCGCCACTTCATGCGCTTTGAGATGCCGCTTAGCCCAATACACTATCTGAAATAGGAGCGACGTAAATTGAACGAATGTGATAGAATTTCGCTGAATTCTTAAATTAACCATAATATAAAATGATCTAATCGGGTCTCTGTTTGCCCTACCCTAGAAGTGTAATAGTGCGTTTTACTCGCCATTTCATGCGCTTTCAGATGCCGCTTAGCCCAATACGGTATCTGAAATATCAAAGACGTAAATTGAGCAAATGTGATAGAATTTCGCTGAATTCTTATATTACCCTTAATGTAAAATGATCTAATCGGGTCTCTGTTCGCCCTACCCTAGAAATTTAACAGTGCATTTTACTCGCCATTTCATGCGCTTTCAGATGCCGCTTAGCCCAATACGCTATCTGAAATAAGAGCGACGTAAGTTGAACAAATGTGATAGAATTTCGCTTAATTCTTTTATTAACCATAATGTAAAATGATCTAATCGGGTCTCTGATTGCCCTATCATAGAAGTTTAGTAGTGCATTTTACTCGCCATTCCACGCGCTTTAAGAAGCAGCCTAGACCTGTAGGCTATCTGAAATAGAAGCGACGAAAGTTGAACAAATGTGATAGAATTACGCTGCATTCTTATATTAACCGTAATATAAAATGATCTAATCGGGTCTCTGTTTGCCTTATCCTAGATGTTTAATAGTGCATTATACTCGCCATTTCATGCGCTTTGAGATGCCGCTTAGCCCAGTACGCTATCTGAAATATCAAAGACGTAAATTGAACAAATGTGATAGAATTTCGCTGAATTCTTATATTACCCTTAATGTAAAATGATCTAATCAGGTCTCTGTTCGCCCTACCCTAGAAGTTTAATAGTGCATTTCACTCGTAATTGCATGCGCTTTGAGATGCCGCATAGCCCAATTAGCTATATGAAATAGGAGCGACGTAAATTGAACAAATGTGATAGAATTTCGCTGAATCCTTGTATTAACCATAATATAAAATGATCTAATCGGGTCTCTGATTGCCCTATCATAGAAGTTTTACAGTGCATTTCACTCGCCATTCCACGCGCTTTAAGATGCCGCCTAGCCCAGTACGCTATCTGAAATAGGAACGACGTAAATTGTACAAATGTGATAGAATTTTGCTGAATTCTTAAATTAACCATAATATAAACTGATCTAATCGGGTCTCTGTTTGCCCTACCCTAGAAGTTTAACAGTGCATTTTACTCGCCATTCCACGCGCTTTAAGATGCCGCCTACCCCAGTACGCTAACTGAAATAGGAACGATGTAAATTGAAGAAATGTGATAGGATTTTGCAGAATTCATAAATTAACCATAATATAAAATTATCTAATCGGGTCTCTGGTTGCCCTACCCTAGAAATTTAACAGTGCATTTTACTCGCCATTCCATGCGCTTTGAGATGCCGCTTAGCCCAATACGCTATCTGAAATAGGAACGACGTAAATTGAACAAATGTGATAGAATTTTGCTGAATTCTTAAATTAACCATAATATAAAATGATATAATCGGGTCTCTGTTTGCCCTACCCTAGAAGTTTAATAGTGCATCTTACTTGCCATTTCATGCGCTTTGAGGAGCCGCATAGCACAATACGCTATCTGAAATGGGAGTCACGTAAATTGAAAAATGTGAGAGAATTTCCCTGAATTCTTATATTAACCTTAATGTAAAATGATCTAATCGGGTCTCTGTTCGCCCTACCATAGAAGTCTAATAGTGCATTTCACTCGTCATTTCATGCGCTTTGAGATGCCGCTTAGCCCAATATGCTATCTGAAATAGGAGCAACGTAAATTGAAAAATGTGATAGAATTTCCCTGAATTCTTATATTAACCAAAATATAAATTCATCTTATCGGGTCTCTGATTGCCCTATCATAGAAGTTTAATAGTGCATTTTACTCGCCATTCCACGCGCTTTAAGATGCCGCCTAGCCCAGTGCGCTATCTGAAATAGGAGCGACGTAAATTGGACGAATGTGATAGAATTTCGCTGAATTCTTATATTATCCCAAATATAAAATGATCTAATCGGGTCTCTGATTGCCCTATCATCGATGTTAAATAGTGAATTTCACTCGCCATTCCACGCGCATTAAGATGCCGCCGAGCCCAATACGCTATCTGAAATAGGAGCGACGTAAATAGAACAAATGTGGTAGAATTTCGCTGAATTCTCAAATTAACTATAATATAAAATTATCTAATCGGGTCTCTGTTTGCCCTACCATAGAAGTTTAATAGTGCATTTTACTCGTCATTTCATGCGCTGTGAGAGGCAGCTTAGCCCAATACGTTATCTGAAATAGGAGCGATGTAAATTGAACAAATGTGATAGAATTTCGCTGAATTCTTTTATTAACCATAATGTAAAATGATCTAATCGGGTCTCCGTTCGCCCTAGCCTAGAAGTTTAATGGTGCATTTTATTCGTCATTTCATGCGCTTTGATATGCCGCTTAGCCCAATACGCTATCTGAAATAGGAGCGACGTAAATTGAACAAATGTGATAGAATTTCCCTGAAATCTTATATTGAACAAAATATAAAATGATCTAATTGGGGCTCTGATTGCCCTATCATAGAAGTTTAGTAGTGCATTTTACTCGCCCTTCCAGGCGCTTTAAGATACCGTCTAGCCCAATACGCTATCTGAAATAGGAGCGACGTAAATTGAACAAATGTGATAGAATTTCCCCGAAATCTTATATTGAACAAAATATAAAATGATCTAATCGGGTCTCTGATTGCCCTATCATAGAAGTTTAGTAGTGCATTTTACTCGCCCTTCCACGCGCTTCAAGATGCCGTCTAGCCCAGTACGCTGTCTGAAATAGCAGCGACGTAAATTGAACAAATGTGATATAATTTCCCTGAATTCTTATATTAACCATAATATAAAATGATCTAATCGGGTCTCTGTTTGCCGTACCCTAGAAGTTTAATAGTGGATTTTGCTCGCCATTTCATGCGCTTTGAGATGCCGCCTAGCCCAATACGCTATCTGAAATAGCAGCGACGTAAATTGAACAAATGTGATATAATTTCCCTGAATTCTTATATTAACCTTAATGTAAAATGATCTAATCGGGTCTCTGTTCGCCCTACCCTAGAAGTTTAATAGTGCATTTCACTCGCCATTTCATGCGCTTTGAGATGCCGCCTAGCCCAGTACGCTATCTGAAATAGGAGCGACGTAAGTTTAACAAATGTGATAGAATTACGCTGAATTGTTATGTTAACCGTAATATAAAATGATCTAATCGGGTCTCTGTTTGCCTTATCCTAGAAGTTTAATAGTGCATTATACTCGCCATTTCATGCGCTTCGAGATGCCGCTTAGCCCAATACGCCATCTGAAATAGGAGCGACGTAAATTGAACAAATGTGATAGAATTTCCGTGAATTCTTATATTAACCTTAATGTAAAATGATCTAATCGGGTCTCTGATCGCCCTACCATAGAAGTCTAATAGTGCATTTCACTCGCCATTTCATGCGCTTTGAGATGCCTCTTAGCCCAATACGCTATCTGAAATAGGAGCGACGAAAGTTGAACAAATGTGATAGAATTTCGCTGAATTCTTTTATGAACCATAATGTAAAATGATCTAATCGGGTCTCTGTTCACCCTAGCCTAGAGGTTTAATAGTGCATTTTACTCGCCATTCCACGCGCTTTAAGTTACCGCCTAGCCCAGTACGCTATCTAAAATAGGAGCGACGTAAATTGAACAAATGTGATAGAATTTTGCTGAATCCTTAAATTAACGGTAATATAAAATGATCTAATCGGGTCTCTGTTTGCCCTACCCTAGAGGTTTCATAGTGCATTTTACTCCCCATTTCATGCGCTTTGAGATGCCGCTTAGCCCAATACGCTATCTGAAACGTGAGCGACGTAAATTGAACAAATGTGATAGAATTTCGCTGAATTCTTATATTATCCCAAATATAAAATGATATAATCGGGTCTCTGATTGCCCTATCATCGATGTTAAATAGCGAATTTCACTCGCCATTCCACGCGCATTAAGATGCCGCCTAGCCCAATACGCTATCTGAAATAGGAGCGACGTAAATAGAACAAGTGTGGTAGAATTTCGCTGAATTCTCAAATTAACTATAATATAAAATTATCTAAACGGGTCTCTGTTTGCCCTACCATAGAAGTTTAATAGTGCATTTTACTCGTCATTTCATGCGCTGTGAGAGGCAGCTTAGCCCAATACGTTATCTGAAATAGGAGCGATGTAAATTGAACAAATGTGATAGGATTTCGCTGAATTCTTTTATTAACCATAATGTAAAATGATCTAATCGGGTCTCCGTTCGCCCTAGCCTAGAAGTTTAATGGTGCATTTTATTCGTCATTTCATGCGCTTTCAGATGCCGCTTAGCCCAATACGCTATCTGAAATAGGAGCGACGTAAGTTGAACAAATGTGATAGAATATCGCTTAATTCTTTTATTAACCATAATGTAAAATGATCTAATCGGGTCTCTGATTGCCCTATCATAGAAGTTTAGTAGTGCATTTTACTCGCCCTTACACGCGCTTTAAGATGCCGCCTAGCCCAGTACGCTATCTGAAATAGGAGCGACGTAAGTTGAACAAATGTGATAGAATTACGCTGAATTCTTATATTAACCGTAATATAAATGATCTAATCGGGTCTCTGTTTCCCTAACCCTAGAAGTTTAATAGTGCATTTTACTCGCCACTTCATGCGCTTTGAGATGCCGCTTAGCCCAATACACTATCTGAAATAGGAGCGACGTAAATTGAACGAATGTGATAGAATTTCGCTGAATTCTTAAATTAACCATAATATAAAATGATCTAATCGGGTCTCTGTTTGCCCTACCCTAGAAGTGTAATAGTGCGTTTTACTCGCCATTTCATGCGCTTTCAGATGCCGCTTAGCCCAATACGGTATCTGAAATATCAAAGACGTAAATTGACCAAATGTGATAGAATTTCGCTGAATTCTTATATTACCCTTAATGTAAAATGATCTAATCGGGTCTCTGTTCGCCCTACCCTAGAAATTTAACAGTGCATTTTACTCGCCATTTCATGCGCTTTCAGATGCCGCTTAGCCCAATACGCTATCTGAAATAAGAGCGACGTAAGTTGAACAAATGTGATAGAATTTCGCTAATTCTTTTATTAACCATAATGTAAAATGATCTAATCGGGTCTCTGATTGCCCTATCATAGAAGTTTAGTAGTGCATTTTACTCGCCATTCCACGCGCTTTAAGAAGCAGCCTAGACCTGTAGGCTATCTGAAATAGAAGCGACGAAAGTTGAACAAATGTGATAGAATTACGCTGCATTCTTATATTAACCGTAATATAAAATGATCTAATCGGGTCTCTGTTTGCCTTATCCTAGATGTTTAATAGTGCATTATACTCGCCATTTCATGCGCTTTGAGATGCCGCTTAGCCCAGTACGCTATCTGAAATATCAAAGACGTAAATTGAACAAATGTGATAGAATTTCGCTGAATTCTTATATTACCCTTAATGTAAAATGATCTAATCAGGTCTCTGTTCGCCCTACCCTAGAAGTTTAATAGTGCATTTCACTCGTAATTGCATGCGCTTTGAGATGCCGCATAGCCCAATTAGCTATATGAAATAGGAGCGACGTAAATTGAACAAATGTGATAGAATTTCGCTGAATCCTTGTATTAACCATAATATAAAATGATCTAATCGGGTCTCTGATTGCCCTATCATAGAAGTTTTACAGTGCATTTCACTCGCCATTCCACGCGCTTTAAGATGCCGCCTAGCCCAGTACGCTATCTGAAATAGGAACGACGTAAATTGTACAAATGTGATAGAATTTTGCTGAATTCTTAAATTAACCATAATATAAACTGATCTAATCGGGTCTCTGTTTGCCCTACCCTAGAAGTTTAACAGTGCATTTTACTCGCCATTCCACGCGCTTTAAGATGCCGCCTACCCCAGTACGCTAACTGAAATAGGAACGATGTAAATTGAAGAAATGTGATAGGATTTTGCAGAATTCATAAATTAACCATAATATAAAATTATCTAATCGGGTCTCTGGTTGCCCTACCCTAGAAATTTAACAGTGCATTTTACTCGCCATTCCATGCGCTCTGAGATGCCGCTTAGCCCAATACGCTATCTGAAATAGGAGCAACGTAAATTGAAAAATGTGATAGAATTTCCCTGAATTCTTATATTAACCAAAATATAAATTCATCTTATCGGGTCTCTGATTGCCCTATCATAGAAGTTTAGTAGTGCATTTTACTCGCCATTCCACGCGCTTTAAGATGCCGCCTAGCCCAGTACGCTATCTGAAATAGGAGCGACGTAAGTAGAACAAATGTGATAGAATTAAGCTGAATTCTTAAATTAACCATAATATAAAATGATCTAATCGGGTCTTTGTTTGCCCTACCGTAGAAGTTTAATAGTCCATTTTACTCGCCATTGCATGTGCTTTGAGATGCCGCATAGCCCAATACGCTATCTGAAATAGGAGCGACGTAAATTGAACAAATGTGACAGAATTTCCGTGCATTCTTATATTAACCTTAATGTACAATGATCCAATCGGGTCTCTGTTCGCCCTACCATAGAAGTCTAATAGTGCATTTCACTCGCCATTTCTTGCGCTTTAAGATGCCGCCCAGCCCAGTACGCTATATGAAATAGGAGCGACGTAAATTGAACAAATATGATAGAATTTTGCTGAATTCTTAAATTAACCAAAATATAAAATGATCTCATCGGGTCTCTGTTTGCCCTACCCTAGAAGTTTAATAGTGCATTTTACTCGCCATTCCACGCGCTTTAAGATGCCGCACAGGCCAGTACGCTATACGAAATAGGAGCGACGTAAATTGCACAAATGTGATAGAATTTTGCTGAATTCATAAATTAACCATAATATAAAATGATCTAATCGGGTCTCTGTTCGCCCTACCATAGAAGTCTAATAGTGCATTTCACTCGTCATTCCATGCGCTTTGAAATGCTGCTTAGCCCAATACGCTATCTGAAATAGGAGCGACGTAAATTGAACAAATGTGATAGAACTTCGCTGAATTCTTAAATTAACTATAATATAAAATGATTTAATCGGGTCTTTGTTTGCCCTAGCCTAGAAGTTTAATAGCGCATTTTACTCGCCATTTCATGCGCTTTGAGATGCCGCTTAGCCCAATACGGTATCTGAAATATTAGCGACGTAAATTGAACAAATGTGACAGAATTTCCGTGAATTCTTATATTAACCTTAATGTACAATGATCCAATCGGGTCTCTGTTCGCCCTACCATAGAAGTCTAATAGTTCATTTCACTCGCCATTTCTTGCGCTTTGAGATGCCGCTTAGCCCAATACGCTATGTGAATAGGAGCGACGTAAGTTGAACAAGTGTGATAGAATTTCGCTGAATTCTTAAATTAACCAAAATATAAAATGATCTCATCGGGTCTCTGTTTGCCCTACCCTAGAAGTTTAATAGTGCATTTTACTCGCCATTCCACGCGCTTTAAGATGCCGCCTAGCCCAGTACGCTATATGAAATAGGAGCGACGTAAATTGAACAAATGTGATAGAATTTTGCTGAATTCTTAAATTAACCATAATATAAAATGATCTAATCGGGTCTCTTTTTTCCCTATCCTAGAAGTTTCATAGTGCATTCTACTCGCCATTTCATGCGCTTTGAGATGCCGCTTAGCCCAATACGCTATCTGAAATAGGAGCGACGTAAGTTGAACAAATGTGATAGAATTTCGCCGAATTCTTTTATTAACCATAATGTAAAATGATCTGATCGGGGCTCTGTTCGCCCTAGCCTAGAAGTTTAATAGTGCATTGTATTCGCCATTTCATGCGCTTTGAGATGCCGCTTAGCCGATTTCGCTATCTGAAATAGGAGCGACGTAAATTGAACAAATGTGATAAAATTTCCCTGAAATCTTATATTAAACAAAATATAAAATGATCAAATCGGGTCTCTGATTGCCCTATCATAGAAGTTTAATAGTGCATTTCACTCGTCATTTCATGCGCTTTGAGATGCAGCTAAGCCCAATAAGCTATCTGAAATAGGAGCGACGTAAATTGAACGAATGTGATAGAATTACGCTGAATTCTTAAATTAACAATAATATAAAATGATCTAATCGGGTCTCTGTTCGCCCTACCATAGAAGTCTGATAGTGCATTTCACTCGCCATTTCATGCGCTTTGAGATGCCGCCTAGCCCTGTACGCTATCTGAAATAGGAGCGACGTAAGCTGAACAAATGTGATAGAATTACGCTGCATTCTTATATTTACCGTAATATAAAATGATCTAATCGGGTCTCTGTTTGCCTTATCCTAGAAGTTTCATAGCGCATTTTACTCACCATTTCATGCGCTTTGTGAGGCCGCTTAGCCCAATACGCTATCTGAAATAGGAGCCACGTAAATTGAACAAATGTGATAGAATTTCCCTGAAATCTTATATTAAACAAAATATAAAATGATCTAATCGGGTCTCTGTTTGCCTTATCCTACAAGTTTAATAGTGCATTATACTCGCCATTTCATGCGCTTTTAGATGCCGCTTAGCCCAATACGCTATCTGAAATCGGAGCGACGTAAATTGTACAAATGTGATAGAATTTCCCTGAAATCTTATATTAATCAAAATATAAAATGATCTAATCGGGTCTCTGGTTGCCCTATCGTAGAAGATTAGTAGTGCATTTTACTCGCCATTCCGTGCGCTTTACGATGCCGCCTAGCCCAGTACATTATCTGAAACAGGAGCGACGTAACTTGAACAAATGTGATAGAATTACGCTGCATTCTTATATTAACCGTTATATAAAATGATCTAATCGGGTCTCTGTTTGCCTTATCCTGGAAGTTTAATAGCGCATTTTACTCGCCATTCCACGCGCTTTAAGATGCCGCCTAGCCCAGTATGCTATCTGAAATAGGAGAGACGTAAATTGAACAAATGTGATAGAATTTCCGTGAATCATTATATTAACCTTAATGTAAAATGATCTAATCGGGTCTCTGTTCGCCCTACCATAGAAGTCTAATGGTGCATTTCACCCGTCATTTCATGCGCTTTGAGATGCCGCCTAGCCCAGTACGCTATCTGAAATAGGAGCGACGTAAATTGAACAAATGTGATAGAATTTCCGTGAATCCTTATATTAACCTTAATGTAAAATCATCTAATCGGGTCTCTGTTCGCCCTACCATAGAAGTCTAATGGTGCATTTCACTCGCCATTTCATGCGCTTTGAGATGCCGCTTAGCCCAATACGCTATCTGAAATATGGGCGACGTAAATTGAACAAATGTGATAGAATTACGCTGCATTCTTATATTAACCGTAATATAAAATGATCTAATCGGGCCTCTGTTTGCCTTATCCTATAAGTTTAATAGTGCATTTCCCTCGCCATTTCATGCGCTTTGAAATGCTGCTTAGCCCAATACGCTATCTGAAATAAGAGCGACGTAAATTGAAAAAATGTGATAGAACTTCGCTGCATTCTTATATTAACCGTAATATAAAATGATCTAATCGGGTCTCTGTTTGCCCTATCATAGAAGTTTAATAGTGCATTTCACTCGTCATTTCATGCGCTTTGAGATGCCGCCAAGCCCAATAAGCTATCTGTAATAGGAGCGACGTAAATTGAACAAATGTGATAGAATTTCGCTGAATTCTTATATTAACAATAATATAAAATGATCTAATCGGGTCTCTGATTGCCCTATCATAGAAGTTTAATAGTGCATTTTACTTGCCACTCCACGCGCTTTAAGATGCCGCCTAGCCCAGTACGTTATCTGAAATAGGAGCGACGTAAATTGAACAAATGCGATAAAATTTTGCTGACATCTTAAATTAACCACAATATAAAATGATCTAATCGGGACTCTGATTGCCCTATCATAGAATTTTAATAGTGCATTTTACTCGCCATTCCACGCGCTTTAAGATGCCGCCTAGCCCAGTAGGCTATCTAAAAAAGGAGCGACGTAAGATGAACAAATGTGATAGAATTACGCTGCATTCTTATATTAACAGTAATATAAAATGATCTAATCGGGCCTCTGTTTGCCTTATCCTAGAAGTTGAATAGTGCATTTCACTCGCCATTTCATGCGCTTTGAAATGCTGCTTAGCCCAATACGCTATCTGAAATAGGAGCGACGTAAATTGAACACATGTGATAGAACTTCGCTGAATTCTTAAATTAACCGTAATATAAAACGATCGAATCGGGTCTCTGTTTGCCCTACCCTAGAAGTTTAATAGTGCATTTTATTCGCCATTTCATGCGCTTTGAGATGCCGCATAGCCCAATACGCTATCTGAAATAGGAGCGACGTAAATTGAACAAGTGTGATACAATTTCCCTGAAATCTGATATTAAACAAAATATAAAATGATCTAATCGTGTCTCTGATTGCCCTATCATAGAAGTTTAGTAGTGCATTTTACTCGCCATTCCACGCGCTTTAAGATGCCGCCTAGCCCAGTACGCTATCAGAAATAGGAGCGACGTAAGTTGAACAAATGTGATAGAATTACGCTGAATTCTTAAATTAACCATAATATAAAATGATCTAATCGGGTCTTTGTTTGCCCTACCCTAGAAGTTTAATAGTCCATTTTACTCGCCATTGCATGTGCTTTGAGATGCCGCATAGCCCAATACGCTATCTGAAATAGGAGCGACGTAAATTGAACAAATGTGACAGAATTTCCGTGCATTCTTATATTAACCTTAATGTACAATGATCCAATCGGGTCTCTGTTCGCCCTACCATAGAAGTCTAATAGTGCATTTCACTCGCCATTTCTTGCGCTTTGAGATGCCGCTTAGCCCAATACGCTATGTGAAATAGGAGCGACGTAAGTTGAACAAATGTGATAGAATTTCGCTGAATTCTTAAATTAACCAAAATATAAAATGATCTCATCGGGTCTCTGTTTGCCCTACCCTAGAAGTTTAATAGTGCATTTTACTCGCCATTCCACGCGCTTGAAGATGCCGCCCAGCCCAGTGCGCTATATGAAATAGGAGCGACGTAAATTGAACAAATGTGATAGAATTTTGCTGAATTCTTAAATTAACCAAAATATAAAATGATCTCATCGGGTCTCTGTTTGCCCTACCCTAGAAGTTTAATAGTGCATTTTACTCGCCATTCCACGCGCTTTAAGATGCCGCCCAGCCCAGTACGCTATATGAAATAGGAGCGACGTAAATTGCACAAATGTGATAGAATTTTGCTGAATTCATAAATTAACCATAATATAAAATGATCTAATCGGGTCTCTGTTCGCCCTACCATAGAAGTCTAATAGTGCATTTCACTCGTCATTCCATGCGCTTTGAAATGCTGCTTAGCCCAATACGCTATCTGAAATAGGAGCGACGTAAATTGAACAAATGTGATAGAATTTCGCTGAATTCTTATATTAACCATCATATAAAATGATCTAATCGGGTCTCTGATTGCCCTATCATAGAAGGCTAATAGTGCATTTTACTCGCTATTCCACGCGCTTTAAGGTGCCGGCTAGCCCAGTAGGCTATCTGAAATAGGAGTGACGTAAATTGAACAAATGTGATAGAGTTACTCTTAATTCTTTTATTAACCATAATCTAATATGATCTAATCGGGTCTCTGTTTGCCATACCCTAGAAGTTTAATAGTGGATTTTGCTCGCCATTTCATGCGCTTTGAGATGCCGCATAGCCCAGTACGCTATCTGAAATAGGAGCGACTTAAGTTGAACAAAAGTGATAGAATTTCGCTGAATCCTTATATTAACCAAAATATAAAATGATCTAATCGGGTCTCTGATTGCCCTATCATCGAAGTTTAATAGTGCATTTTACTCGCCCTTCCACGCGCTTTAAGATGCCGTCTAGCCCAGTACGCCATCTGAAATAGGAGCGACGTAAATTGAACAAATGTGATAGAATTTCGCTGATTTCTTAAATTAACCAAAATATAAAATGATCTAATCGGGTCTCTGATTGCCCTACCCTAGAAGTTTAATAGTGCATTTTACTCGCCATTTCATGCGCTTTGAGGTGCCGCTTAGCCCAATAAGCTATCTGAAATAGGAGCGACGTAAATTGAACAAATGTGATAGAATTTCGCTGAATTCTTATATTAACCAAAATATAAAATGATCTAATCGGGTCTCTGATTGCCCTATCATAGAAGTTTAATAGTGCATTTTACTCGCCATTCCACGCGCTTTAAGTTGCCGCCTAGCCCAGTACGCTATCGCAAATAGGAGCGACGTAAATTGAACAAATGTGATAGAATTTCGCTGAATTCTTAAATTAACCATAATATAAAATGATCTAATCGGGTCTCTGTTTGTCCTACCCTAGAAGTTTAATAGTGCATTTTACTCGCCATTTCATGCGCTTTGAGATGCCGCCTAGCCCAGTACGCTATCTGAAATAGGAGCGACGTAAGTTGAACAAATGTGATAGAATTACGCTGCATTCTTATATTAACCGTAATATAAAATGATCTAATCGGGTCTCTGTTTGCCTTATCCTAGAAGTTTAATAGTGCATTATACTCGCCATTTCATGCGCTTTGAAATGCCGCTTAGCCCAATACGCTATCTGAAATAGGAGCGACGTAAATAGAACAATTGTGATAGAATTTCGCTGAATTCTTATATTAACCAAAATATAAAATGATCTAATCGGCTCTCTGATTGCCGTATCATAGAAGTGTAATAGTGCATTTTATTCGCCATTCCACGCTCTTTAAGATGCGCCCAGCCCAGTATGCTATCTGAAATAGGAACGACGTAAATTGAACAAATGTGATAGAATTTTGCTGAATTCTTATATTAACCGTAATATAAAATGATCTAATCGGGTCTCTGTTTGCTTTACCCTAGAAGTTTAATAGTGCATTTTACTCGCCATTCCACGCGCTTTAAGATGCCGCCTAGCCCAGTACGCTATCTGAAATAGGAGCGACGTAAGTTGAACAAATGTGATAGAATTACGCTGCATTCTTATATTAACCGTAATATAAAATGATCTAATCGGGTCTCTGTTTGCCTTATCCTAGAAGTTTAATAGTGCATTATACTCGCCATTTCATGCGCTTCGAGATGCCGCTTAGCCCAATACGCCATCTGAAATAGGAGCGACGTAAATTGAACAAATGTGATAGAATTTCGCTGAATTCTCATATTAACATTAATGTAAACTGATCTAATCGAGTCTCTCTTCGCCCTACCCTAGAAGTTTAATAGTGCATTTCACTCGTCATTTCATGCGCTTTGAGGTGCCGCTTAGCCGAATAAGCTATCTGAAATAGGAGCGACGTAAATTGAACAAATGTGATAGAATTTCGCTGAATTCTTAAATTAACCATAATATAAAATGATCTTATCGGGTCTCTGATTGCCCTACCCTAGAAGTTTAATAGTGCATTTTACTCGCCATTTCATGCGCTTTGAGGTGCCGCTTAGCCCAATACGCTATCTGAAATATGAGCGACGTAAATTGAACAAATGTGATAGAATTTCGCTGAATTCTTATATTAACCTTAATGTAAAATGATCTAATCGGGTCTCTGTTCGCCCTATCATAGAACTTTAATAGTGCATTTTATTCGCCATTTCATGCGCTTTGAGATGTCGCTTAGCCCAATCCGCTATCTGAAATAGGAGCGACGTAAATTGAACAAATGTGATAGAATTTCGCTGAATTCTTAAATTAACCATAATATAAAATGATCTAATCGAGTCTCTGTTTGCCCTACCCTAGAAGTTTAATAGTGCATTTCACTCGACATTTCATGCGCTTTGAGATGCCGCTTAGCCCAATAAGCTATCTGAAATAGGAGCGACGTAAATTGAACAAATGTGATAGAATTTCGCTGAATTCTCATATTAACATTAATGTAAACTGATCTAATCGAGTCTCTCTTCGCCCTACCCTAGAAGTTTAATAGTGCATTTCACTCGTCATTTCATGCGCTTTGAGGTGCCGCTTAGCCGAATAAGCTATCTGAAATAGGAGCGACGTAAATTGAACAAATGTGATAGAATTTCGCTGAATTCTTATATTAACCAAAATATAAAATGATCTAATCGGGTCTCTGATTGCCCTATCATAGAAGTGTAATAATGCATTTTACTCGTCAATTCATGCGCTTTGAGATGCCGCTTTGCCCAATACGCTATCTGAAATAGAAGCGACGTAAATTGAACGAATGTGATAGAATTTCGCTGAATTCTTAAATTAACCATAATGTAATATGATCTAATCGGGTCTCTGTTTTCCTTACCCTAGAAGTTTAATAGTGCATTTTACTCGCCATTTCATCCGCTTTGAGATGCCGCTTAGCCCAATACGCTATCTGAAATAGGAGCGACGTAAATCGAACAAATGTAATAGAATTTCCGTGAATTCTTATATTAACCTTAATGTGAAATGATCTAATCGGGTCTCTGTTCGCCTTACCATAGAAGTCTAATGGTGCATTTCACTCGCCATTTCATGCGCTTTGAGATGCCGCTTAGCCCAATACGCTATCTGAAATAGGAGCGACGTAAGTTGAACAAATGTGATAGAATTTCGCTGAATTCTTTTATTAACCATAATGTAAAATGATCTGATCGGGTCTCTGTTCGCCCTAGCCTAGAAGTTTAATAGTGAATTTTATTCGCCACTTCATGCGCTTTGAGATGCCGCTTAGCCGAATACGCTATCTGAAATAGGAGCGACGTAAATTGAACAAATGTGACACAATTTCCCTGAAATCTTATATTAAACAAAATATAAAATGATCTAATCGGGTCTCTGTTTGCCTTACCCTAGAAGTTTAATGGTGCATTTTATTCGCCATTTCATGCGCTTTGAGATGCCGCTTAGCCCAATACGCTATCTGAAATAGGAGCGACGTAAATTGAACAAATGTGATAGAATTTCCCTGAAATCTTATATTGAACAAAATATAAAATGATCTAATTGGGGCTCTGATTGCCCTATCATAGAAGTTTAGTAGTGCATTTTACTTGCCCTTCCAGGCGCTTTAAGATACCGTCTAGCCCAATACGCTATCTGAAATAGGAGCGACGTAAATTGAACAAATGTGATAGAATTTCCCTGAAATCTTATATTGAACAAAATATAAAATGATCTAATTGGGGCTCTGATTGCCCTATCATAGAAGTTTAGTAGAGAATTTTACTCGCCATTCCACGCGCTTTAAGATGCCGCCTAGCCCAGTACGCTATCTGAAATAGGAGCGACGTAAGTTGAACAAATGTGATAGAATTACGCTGAATTCTTATATTAACCGTAATATAAAATGATCTCACCGGGTCTCTGTTTGAATTATCCTAGAAGTTTGACAGTGCATTTCACTCGCCATTTCATGCGCTTTGAGATGCCGCTTAGCCCAATACGCTATCTGAAATAGGAGCGACGTAAATTGAACAAATGTGATAGAATTTCCTTGAAATCTTATATTAAACAAAATATAAAATGATCTAATCGGGTCTCTGAGTGCCCTATCATAGAAGTTTAGTAGTGCATTTTACTCGCCCTTCCACGCGCTTTAAGATGTCGTCTAGCCCAGTACGCTACCTGAAATAGGAGCGACGTAAGTTGAACAAATGTGATAGAATTACGCTGAATTCTTATATTAACCGTAATATAAAATGATCTAACCGGGTCTCTGTTTGCCTTACCCTAGAAGTTTAATAGTGCATTGTACTCGCCATTTCATGCGCTTTGAGATGCCGCGTAGCCCAATACGCTATCTGAAATGGGAGCGACGTAAATTGAACAAATGTGATAGGATTTCGCTGACTTCTTAAATTAACCATAATATAGAATGATCTAATCGAGTCTCTGTTCGCCCTACCCTAGAAGTTTAATAGTGCATTTCACTCGACATTTCATGCGCTTTGAGATGCCGCTTAGCCCAATAAGCTATCTGAAATAGGAGCGACGTAAATTGAACAAATGTGATAGAATTGCGCTGAATTCTCATGCTAACATTAATGTAAACTGATCTAATCGAGTCTCTGTTCGCCTTACCCTAGAAGTTTAATAGTGCACTTCACTCGCCATTTCATGCGCTTTGAGATGCCGCTTAGCCCAATACGCTATCTGAAATAGGAGCGACGTAAATCGAACAAATGTAATAGAATTTCCGTGAATTCTTATATTAACCTTAATGTAAAATGATCTAATCGGGTGTCTGTTCGCCTTACCCTAGAAGTTTAATAGTGCACTTCACTCGCCATTTCATGCGCTTTGAGATGCCGCTTAGCCCAATACGCTACCTGACATAGGAGCGACGTAAATTGAACAAATGTGATAGAATTTCGCTGAATCCTTATATTAACCAAAATATAAAATGATCTAATCGGGTCTCTGATTGCCCCATCATAGAAGTTTAATAGTGCATTTTACTCGCCATTCCACGCGCTTTAAGATGACGCCTAGCCCAGTACGCTATCTGAAATAGGAGCGACGTAAATTGAACAAATGTGATAGAATTTCGCTGAATCCTTATATTAACCAAAATATAAAATGATCTAATCGGGTCTCTTATTGCCCTATCATAGACGTTTCATAGGGTATTTTACTCGCCATTCCACGCGCTTTAAGATGCCGCCTAGCCCAGTACGCTATTTGAAATAGGAACGACGTAAATTGAACAAGTGTGATAGAATTTCGTTGAATTCTTAAATTAACCATAATATAAAATGATCAAATCGGGTCTCTGTCTGCCATACCCTAGAAGTTTAATAGTGCATTTTATTCGCCATTTCATGCGCTTTGAGATGCCGCTTAGCCCAATACGCTATCTGAAATATCAGCGACGTAAATTGAACAAATGTGATAGAATTTCATTGAATTCTTATATTAACCTTAATGTAAAATGATCTATTCGGGTCTCTGTTCGCCCTACCCTAGAAGTTTGATAGTGCATTTCTCTCGTCATTTCATGCGCATTAAGATGCCGCTTAGCCCTGTAACCTATCTGAAATAGGAGCGATGTAAATTGAACAAATGTGATAGAGTTACTCTTAATTCTTTTATTAACCATAATCTAATATGATCTAATCGGGTCTCTGTTTGCCATACCCTAGAAGTTTAATAGTGGATTTTGCTCGCCATTTCATGCGCTTTGAGATGCCGCATAGCCCAGTACGCTATCTGAAATAGGAGCGACGTAAGTTGAACAAAAGTGATAGAATTTCGCTGAATCCTTATATTAACCAAAATATAAAATGATCTAATCGGGTCTCTGATTGCCCTATCATCGAAGTTTAATAGTGCATTTTACTCGCCCTTCCACGCGCTTTAAGATGCCGTCTAGCCCAGTACGCCATCTGAAATAGGAGCGACGTAAATTGAACAAATGTGATAGAATTTCGCTGATTTCTTAAATTAACCAAAATATAAAATGATCTAATCGGGTCTCTGATTGCCCTACCCTAGAAGTTTAATAGTGCATTTTACTCGCCATTTCATGCGCTTTGAGCTGCCGCTTAGCCCAATAAGCTATCTGAAATAGGAGCGACGTAAATTGAACAAATGTGATAGAATTTCGCTGAATTCTTATATTAACCAAAATATAAAATGATCTAATCGGGTCTCTGATTGCCCTATCATAGAAGTTTAATAGTGCATTTTACTCGCCATTCCACGCGCTTTAAGTTGCCGCCTAGCCCAGTACGCTATCTCAAATAGGAGCGACGTAAATTGAACAAATGTGATAGAATTTCGCTGAATTCTTAAATTAACCATAATATAAAATGATCTAATCGGGTCTCTGTTTGTCCTACCCTAGAAGTTTAATAGTGCATTTTACTCGCCATTTCATGCGCTTTGAGATGCCGCCTAGCCCAGTACGCTATCTGAAATAGGAGCGACGTAAGTTGAACAAATGTGATAGAATTACGCTGCATTCTTATATTAACCGTAATATAAAATGATCTAATCGGGTCTCTGTTTGCCTTATCCTAGAAGTTTAATAGTGCATTATACTCGCCATTTCATGCGCTTTGAAATGCCGCTTAGCCCAATACGCTATCTGAAATAGGAGCGACGTAAATAGAACAATTGTGATAGAATTTCGCTGAATTCTTATATTAACCAAAATATAAAATGATCTAATCGGGTCTCTGATCGCCCTACCATAGAAGTCTAATAGTGCATTTCACTCGCCATTTCATGCGCTTTGAGATGCCTCTTAGCCCAATACGCTATCTGAAATAGGAGCGACGTAAGTTGAACAAATGTGATAGAATTTCGCTGAATTCTTTTATGAACCATAATGTAAAATGATCTAATCGGGTCTCTGTTCACCCTAGCCTAGAGGTTTAATAGTGCATTTTACTCGCCATTCCACGCGCTTTAGGTTACCGCATAGCCCAGTACGCTATCTAAAATAGGAGCGACGTAAATTGAACAAATGTGATAGAATTTTGCTGAATCATTAAATTATCGGTAATATAAAATGATCTAATCGGGTCTCTGTTTGCCCTACCCTAGAGGTTTCATAGTGCATTTTACTCGCCATTTCATGCGCTTTGAGATGCCGCTTAGCCCAATACGCTATCTGAAACGTGAGCGACGTAAATTGAACAAATGTGATAGAATTTCGCTGAATTCTTATATTATCCCAAATATAAAATGATCTAATCGGGTCTCTGATTGCCCTATCATCGATGTTAAATAGTGAATTTCACTCGCCATTCCACGCGCATTAAGATGCCGCCTAGCCCAATACGCTATCTGAAATAGGAGCGACGTAAATAGAACAAATGTGGTAGAATTTCGCTGAATTCTCAAATTAACTATAATATATAATTATCTAATCGGGTCTCTGTTTGCCCTACCATAGAAGTTTAATAGTGCATTTTACTCGTCATTTCATGCGCTGTGAGAGGCAGATTAGCCCAATACGTTACCTGAAATAGGAGCGATGTAAATTGAACAAATGTGATAGAATTTCGCTGAATTCTTTTATTAACCATAATGTAAAATGATCTAATCGGGTCTCCGTTCGCCCTATCCTAGAAGTTTAATGGTGCATTTTATTCGCCATTTCATGCTCTTTGAGATGCCGCTTAGCCCAATACGCTATCTGAAATAGGAGCGACGTAAATTGAACAAATGTGATAGAATTTTCCTGAAATCTTATATTGAACAAAATATAAAATGATCTAATTGGGGCTCTGATTGCCCTATCATAGAAGTTTAGTAGTGCATTTTACTCGCCCTTCCAGGCGCTTTAAGATACCGTCTAACCCAATACGCTATCTGAAATAGGAGCGACGTAAATTGAACAAATGTGATAGAATTTCCCTGAAATCTTATATTAACCATAATATAAAATGATCTAATCGGGGTCTCTGATTGCCCTATCATAGAAGTTTAATAGTGCATTTTACTCGCCATTCCACGCTCTTTAAGATGCGCCTAGCCAGTATGCTATCTGAAATAGGAACGACGTAAATTGAACAAATGTGATAGAATTTTGCTGAATTCTTATATTAACCGTAATATAAAATGATCTAATCGGGTCTCTGTTTGCCTTACCCTAGAAGTTTAATAGTGCATTTTACTCGCCATTCCACGCGCTTTAAGATGCCGCCTAGCCCAGTACGCTATCTGAAATAGGAGCGACGTAAGTTGAACAAATGTGATAGAATACGCTGCATTCTTATATTAACCGTAATATAAAATGATCTAATCGGGTCTCTGTTGCCTTATCCTAGAAGTTTAATAGTGCATTATACTCGCCATTTCATGCGCTTCGAGATGCCGCTTAGCCCAATACGCCATCTGAAATAGGAGCGACGTAAATTGAACAAATGTGATAGAGATTTCCGTGAATTCTTATATTAACCTTAATGTAAAATGATCTAATCGGGTCTCTGATCGCCCTACCATAGAAGTCTAATAGTGCATTTCACTCGCCATTTCATGCCTTTGAGATGCCTCTTAGCCCAATACGCTATCTGAAATAGGAGCGACGTAAGTTGAACAAATGTGATAGAATTTCGCTGAATTCTTTTATGAACCATAATGTAAAATGATCTAATCGGGTCTCTGTTCACCCTAGCCTAGAGGTTTAATAGTGCATTTTACTCGCCATTCCACGCGCTTTAAGTTACCGCCTAGCCCAGTACGCTATCTAAAATAGGAGCGACGTAAGTTGAACAAATGTGATAGAATTTTGCTGAATCCTTAAATCAACGGTAATATAAAATGATCTAATCGGGTCCCTGTTTGCCCTACCCTAGATGTTTTCATAGTGCATTTTACTCGCCATTTCATGCGCTTTGAGATGCCGCTTAGCCCAATACGCTATCTGAAACGTGAGCGACGTAAATTGAACAAATGTGATAGAATTTCGCTGAATTCTTATATTATCCCAAATATAAAATGATCTAATCGGGTCTCTGATTGCCCTATCATCGATGTTAAATAGTGAATTTCACTCGCCATTCCACGCGCATTAAGATGCCGCCGAGCCCAATACGCTATCTGAATAGGAGCGACGTAAATAGAACAAATGTGGTAGAATTTCGCTGAATTCTCAAATTAACTATAATATAAAATTATCTAATCGGGTCTCTGTTTGCCCTACCATAGAAGTTTAATAGTGGCATTTTACTCGTCATTTCATGCGCTGTGAGAGGCAGCTTAGCCCAATACGTTATCTGAAATAGGAGCGATGTAAATTGAACAAATGTGATAGAATTTCGCTGAATTCTTTTATTAACCATAATGTAAAATGATCTAATCGGGTCTCCGTTCGCCCTAGCCGAGAAGTTTAATGGTGCATTTTATTCGTCATTTCATGCGCTGTGATATGCCGCTTAGCCCAATACGCTATCTGAAATAGGAGCGACGTAAATTGAACAAATGTGATAGAATTTCCCTGAAATCTTATATTGAACAAAATATAAAATGATCTAATTGGGGCTCTGATCGCCCTATCATAGAAGTTTAGTAGTGCATTTTACTCGCCCTTCCAGGCGCTTTAAGATACCGTCTAGCCCAATACGCTATCTGAAATAGGAGCGACGTAAATTGAACAAATGTGGTAGAATTTCCCCGAAATCTTATATTGAACAAAATATAAAATGATCTAATCGGGTCTCTGATTGCCCTATCATAGAAGCTTAGTAGTGCATTTTACTCGCCCTTCCACGCGATTCAAGATGCCGTCTAGCCCAGTACGCTGTCTGAAATAGCAGCGACGTAAATTGAACAAATGTGATATAATTTCCCTGAATTCTTATATTAACCATAATATAAAATGATCTAATCGGGTCTCTGTTTGCCATACCCTAGAAGTTTAATAGTGGATTTTGCTCGCCATTTCATGCGCTTTGAGATGCCGCTTAGCCCAATACGCTATCTGAAATAGCAGCGACGTAAATTGAACAAATGTGATATAATTTCCCTGAATTCTTATATTAACCTTAATGTAAAATGATCTAATCGGGTCTCTGTTCGCCCTACCCTAGAAGTTTAATAGTGCATTTCACTCGCATTTCATGCGCTTTGAGATGCCGCCTAGCCCAGTACGCTATCTGAAATAGGAGCGACGTAAGTTTAACAAATGTGATAGAATTACGCTGAATTGTTATGTAACCGTAATATAAAATGATCTAATCGGGTCTCTGTTCGCCTTACCCTAGAAGTTTAATAGTGCATTTTACTCGCCATTCCACGCGCTTTAAGATGCCGCCTAGCCCAGTACGCTATCTGAAATAGGAGCGACGTAAGTTGAACAAATGTGATAGAATTACGCTGCATTCTTATATTAACCGTAATATAAAATGATCTAATCGGGGTCTCTGTTTGCCTTATCCTAGAAGTTTAATAGTGCATTATACTCGCCATTTCATGCGCTTCGAGATGCCGCTTAGCCCAATACGCCATCTGAAATAGGAGGCGACGTAAATTGAACAAATGTGATAGAATTTCCGTGAATTCTTATATTAACCTTAATGTAAAATGATCTAATCGGGTCTCTGATCGCCCTACCATAGAAGTCTAATAGTGCATTTCACTCGCCCTTTCATGCGCTTTGAGATGCCTCTTAGCCCAATACGCTATCTGAAATAGGAGCGACGTAAGTTGAACAAATGTGATAGAATTTCGCTGAATTCTTTTATGAACCATAATGTAAAATGATCTAATCGGGTCTCTGTTCACCCTAGCATAGAGGTTTAATAGTGCATTTTACTCGCCATTCCACGCGCTTTAAGTTACCGCCTAGCCCAGTACGCTATCTAAAATAGGAGCGACGTAAATTGAACAAATGTGATAGAATTTTGCTGAATCCTTAAATTAACGGTAATATAAAATGATCTAATCGGGTCTCTGTTTGCCCTACCCTAGAGGTTTCATAGTGCATTTTACTCGCCATTTCATGCGCTTTGAGATGCCGCTTAGCCCAATACGCTATCTGAAACGTGAGCGACGTAAATTGAACAAATGTGATAGAATTTCGCTGAATTCTTATATTATCCCAAATATAAAATGATCTAATCGGGTCTCTGATTGCCCTATAATCGATGTTAAATAGTGAATTTCACTCGCCATTCCACGCGCATTAAGATGCCGCCTAGCCCAATACGCTATCTGAAATAGGAGCGACGTAAATTGAACAAATGTGATAGAATTACGCTGCATACTTATATTAACCGAAATATAAAATGATCTAATCGGGTCTCTGATTGCCCTATCATCGAAGTTAAATAGTGAATTTCACTCGCCATTCCACGCGCTTTAAGATGCCGCCTAGCCCAGTACGCTATCTGAAATAGGAGCGACGTAAATTGAACAAATGTGATAGAATTACGCTGCATTCTTATATTAACCGTAATATAAAATGTTCTAATCGGGTCTCTGTTTGGCTTATCCTAGAAGTTTAATAGTGCATTTTACTCGCCATTTCATGCGCTTTGAAATGCCGCTTAGCCCAATACGCTATCTGAAATAGGAGCGACGTAAATTGAACAAATGTGATAGAATTTCGCTGAATTCTTAAATTAACCATAATATAAAATGATCTAATCGGGTCTCTGTTTGTCCTACCCTAGAAGTTTAATAGTGCATTTTACTCGCCATTTCATGCGCTTTGAGATGCCGCCTAGCCCAGTACGCTATCTGAAATAGGAGCGACGTAAGTTGAACAAATGTGATAGAATTACGCTGCATTCTTATATTAACCGTAATATAAAATGATCTAATCGGGTCTCTGTTTGCCTTATCCTAGAAGTTTAATAGTGCATTATACTCGCCATTTCATGCGCTTCGAGATGCCGCTTAGCCCAATACGCTATCTGAAATAGGAGCGACGTAAATTGAACAAATGTGATAGAATTTCGCTGAATTCTTATATTAACCCAAATATAAAATGATCTAATCGGGTCTCTGATTGCCCTATCATCGAAGTTAAATAGTGCATTTCACTCGCCATTCCACGCGCTTTAAGATGCCGCCTAGCCCAGTACGCTATCTGAAATAGGAGCGACGTAAGTTGAACAGATGTGATAGAATTACGCTGCATTCTTATATTAACCGTAATATAAAATGATCTAATCGGGTCTCTGTTTGCCTTATCCTAGAAGTTTAATAGTGCATTATACTCGCCATTTCATGCGCTTCGAGATGCCGCTTAGCCCAATACGCCATCTGAAATAGGAGCGACGTAAATTGAACAAATGTGATAGAATTTCCGTGAATTCTTATATTAACCTTAATGTAAAATGATCTAATCGGGTCTCTGATCGCCCTACCATAGAAGTCTAATAGTGCATTTCACTCGCCATTTCATGCGCTTTGAGATGCCTCTTAGCCCAATACGCTATCTGAAATAGGAGCGACGTAAGTTGAACAAATGTGATAGAATTTCGCTGAATTCTTTTATGAACCATAATGTAAAATGATCTAATCGGGTCTCTGTTCACCCTAGCATAGAGGTTTAATAGTGCATTTTACTCGCCATTCCACGCGCTTTAAGTTACCGCCTAGCCCAGTACGCTATCTAAAATAGGAGCGACGTAAATTGAACAAATGTGATAGAATTTTGCTGAATCCTTAAATTAACCGTAATATAAAATGATCTAATCGGGTCTCTGTTTGCCCTACCCTAGAGGTTTCATAGTGCATTTTACTCGCCATTTCATGCGCTTTGAGATGCCGCTTAGCCCAATACGCTATCTGAAACGTGAGCGACGTAAATTGAACAAATGTGATAGAATTTCGCTGAATTCTTATATTATCCCAAATATAAAATGATCTAATCGGGTCTCTGATTGCCCTATAATCGATGTTAAATAGTGAATTTCACTCGCCATTCCACGCGCATTAAGATGCCGCCTAGCCCAATACGCTATCTGAAATAGGAGCGACGTAATTGAACAAATGTGATAGAATTACGCTGCATTCTTATATTAACCCAAATATAAAATGATCTAATCGGGTCTCTGATTGCCCTATCATCGAAGTTAAATAGTGAATTTCACTCGCCATTCCACGCGCTTTAAGATGCCGCCTAGCCCAGTACGCTATCTGAAATAGGAGCGACGTAAATTGAACAAATGTGATAGAATTACGCTGCATTCTTATATTAACCGTAATATAAAATGTTCTAATCGGGTCTCTGTTTGGCTTATCCTAGAAGTTTAATAGTGCATTTTACTCGCCATTTCATGCGCTTTGAAATGCCGCTTAGCCCAATACGCTATCTGAAATAGGAGCGACGTAAATTGAACAAATGTGATAGAATTTCGCTGAATTCTTAAATTAACCATAATATAAAATGATCTAATCGGGTCTCTGTTTGTCCTACCCTAGAAGTTTAATAGTGCATTTTACTCGCCATTTCATGCGCTTTGAGATGCCGCCTAGCCCAGTACGCTATCTGAAATAGGAGCGACGTAAGTTGAACAAATGTGATAGAATTACGCTGCATTCTTATATTAACCGTAATATAAAATGATCTAATCGGGTCTCTGTTTGCCTTATCCTAGAAGTTTAATAGTGCATTATACTCGCCATTTCATGCGCTTCGAGATGCCGCTTAGCCCAATACGCCATCTGAAATAGGAGCGACGTAAATTGAACAAATGTGATAGAATTTCGCTGAATTCTTATATTAACCAAAATATAAAATGATCTAATCGGGTCTCTGATTGCCCTATCATAGAAGTTTAATAGTGCATTTTATTCGCCATTCCACGCTCTTTAAGATGCGCCTAGCCCAGTATGCTATCTGAAATAGGAACGACGTAAATTGAACAAATGTGATAGAATTTTGCTGAATTCTTATATTAACCGTAATATAAAATGATCTAATCGGGTCTCTGTTTGCCTTACCCTAGAAGTTTAATAGTGCATTTTACTCGCCATTCCACGCGCTTTAAGATGCCGCCTAGCCCAGTACGCTATCTGAAATAGGAGCGACGTAAGTTGAACAAATGTGATAGAATTACGCTGCATTCTTATATTAACCGTAATATAAAATGATCTAATCGGGTCTCTGTTTGCCTTATCCTAGAAGTTTAATAGTGCATTATACTCGCCATTTCATGCGCTTCGAGATGCCGCTTAGCCCAATACGCCATCTGAAATAGGAGCGACGTAAATTGAACAAATGTGATAGAATTTCCGTGAATTCTTATATTAACCTTAATGTAAAATGATCTAATCGGGTCTCTGATCGCCCTACCATAGAAGTCTAATAGTGCATTTCACTCGCCATTTCATGCGCTTTGAGATGCCTCTTAGCCCAATACGCTATCTGAAATAGGAGCGACGTAAGTTGAACAAATGTGATAGAATTTCGCTGAATTCTTTTATGAACCATAATGTAAAATGATCTAATCGGGTCTCTGTTCACCCTAGCCTAGAGGTTTAATAGTGCATTTTACTCGCCATTCCACGCGCTTTAAGTTACCGCATAGCCCAGTACGCTATCTAAAATAGGAGCGACGTAAATTGAACAAATGTGATAGAATTTTGCTGAATCATTAAATTAACGGTAATATAAAATGATCTAATCGGGTCTCTGTTTGCCCTACCCTAGAGGTTTCATAGTGCATTTTACTCGCCATTTCATGCGCTTTGAGATGCCGCTTAGCCCAATACGCTATCTGAAACGTGAGCGACGTAAATTGAACAAATGTGATAGAATTTCGCTGAATTCTTATATTATCCCAAATATAAAATGATCTAATCGGGTCTCTGATTGCCCTATCATCGATGTTAAATAGTGAATTTCACTCGCCATTCCACGCGCATTAAGATGCCGCCTAGCCCAATACGCTATCTGAAATAGGAGCGACGTAAATTGAACAAATGTGATAGAATTTCGCTGAATTCTTATATTAACCAAAATATAAAATGATCTAATCGGGTCTCTGATTGCCCTGTCATAGAAGTTTAATAGTGCATTTTACTCGCCATTCCATGCTCTTTAAGATGCGCCTAGCCCAGTATGCTATCTGAAATAGGAACGACGTAAATTGAACAAATGTGATAGAATTTTGCTGAATTCTTATATTAACCGTAATATAAAATGATCTAATCGGGTCTCTGTTTGCCTTACCCTAGAAGTTTAATAGTGCATTTTACTCGCCATTCCACGCGCTTTAAGATGCCGCCTAGCCCATTACGCTATCTGAAATAGGAGCGACGTAAGTTGAACAAATGTGATAGAATTACGCTGCATTCCTATATTAACCGTAATATAAAATGATCTAATCGGGTCTCTGTTTGCCTTATCCTAGATGTTTAATAGTGCATTATACTCGCCATTTCATGCGCTTCGAGATGCCGCTTAGCCCAATACGCCATCTGAAATAGGAGCGACGTAAATTGAACAAATGTGATAGAATTTCCGTGAATTCTTACATTAACCTTAATGTAAAATGATCTAATCGGGTCTCTGATCGCCCTACCATAGAAGTCTAATAGTGCATTTCACTCGCCATTTCATGCGCTTTGAGATGCCTCTTAGCCCAATACGCTATCTGAAATAGGAGCGACGTAAGTTGAACAAATGTGATAGAATTTCGCTGAATTCTTTTATGAACCATAATGTAAAATGATCTAATCGGGTCTCTGTTCACCCTAGCCTAGAGGTTTAATAGTGCATTTTACTCGCCATTCCACGCGCTTTAAGTTACCGCCTAGCCCAGTACGCTATCTAAAATAGGAGCGACGTAAATTGAACAAATGTGATAGAATTTTGCTGAATCCTTAAATTAACGGTAATATAAAATGATCTAATCGGGTCTCTGTTTGCCCTACCCTAGAGGTTTCATAGTGCATTTTACTCGCCATTTCATGCGCTTTGAGATGCCGCTTAGCCCAATACGCTATCTGAAACGTGCGCGACGTAAATTGAACAAATGTGATAGAATTTCGCTGAATTCTTATATTATCCCAAATATAAAATGATCTAATCAGGTCCCTGATTGCCCTATCATCGATGTTAAATAGTGAATTTCACTCGCCATTCCACGCGCATTAAGATGCCGCCTAGCCCAATACGCTATCTGAAATAGGAGCGACGTAAATAGAACAAATGTGGTAGAATTTCGCTGAATTCTCAAATTAACTATAATATAAAATTATCTAATCGGGTCTCTGTTTGCCCTACCATAGAAGTTTAATAGTGCATTTTACTCGTCATTTCATGCGCTGTGAGAGGCAGCTTAGCCCAATACGTTATCTGAAATAGGAGCGATGTAAATTGAACAAATGTGATAGAATTTCGCTGAATTCTTTTATTAACCATAATGTAAAATGATCTAATCGGGTCTCCGTTCGCCCTATCCTAGAAGTTTAATGGTGCATTTTATTCGCCATTTCATGCTCTTTGAGATGCCGCTTAGCCCAATACGCTATCTGAAATAGGAGCGACGTAAATTGAACAAATGTGATAGAATTTTCCTGAAATCTTATATTGAACAAAATATAAAATGATCTAATTGGGGCTCTGATTGCCCTATCATAGAAGTTTAGTAGTGCATTTTACTCGCCCTTCCAGGCGCTTTAAGATACCGTCTAACCCAATACGCTATCTGAAATAGGAGCGACGTAAATTGAACAAATGTGATAGAATTTCCCTGAAATCTTATATTAACCATAATATAAAATGATCTAATCGGGTCTCTGATTGCCCTATCATAGAAGTTTAATAGTGCATTTTACTCGCCATTCCACGCTCTTTAAGATGCGCCTAGCCCAGTATGCTATCTGAAATAGGAACGACGTAAATTGAACAAATGTGATAGAATTTTGCTGAATTCTTATATTAACCGTAATATAAAATGATCTAATCGGGTCTCTGTTTGCCTTACCCTAGAAGTTTAATAGTGCATTTTACTCGCCATTCCACGCGCTTTAAGATGCCGCCTAGCCCAGTACGCTATCTGAAATAGGAGCGACGTAAGTTGAACAAATGTGATAGAATTACGCTGCATTCTTATATTAACCGTAATATAAAATGATCTAATCGGGTCTCTGTTTGCCTTATCCTAGAAGTTTAATAGTGCATTATACTCGCCATTTCATGCGCTTCGAGATGCCGCTTAGCCCAATACGCCATCTGAAATAGGAGCGACGTAAATTGAACAAATGTGATAGAATTTCCGTGAATTCTTATATTAACCTTAATGTAAAATGATCTAATCGGGTCTCTGATCGCCCTACCATAGAAGTCTAATAGTGCATTTCACTCGCCATTTCATGCGCTTTGAGATGCCTCTTAGCCCAATACGCTATCTGAAATAGGAGCGACGTAAGTTGAACAAATGTGATAGAATTTCGCTGAATTCTTTTATGAACCATAATGTAAAATGATCTAATCGGGTCTCTGTTCACCCTAGCCTAGAGGTTTAATAGTGCATTTTACTCGCCATTCCACGCGCTTTAAGTTACCGCCTAGCCCAGTACGCTATCTAAAATAGGAGCGACGTAAATTGAACAAATGTGATAGAATTTTGCTGAATCCTTAAATCAACGGTAATATAAAATGATCTAATCGGGTCTCTGTTTGCCTTACCCTAGAAGTTTAATAGTGCATTTTACTCGCCATTCCACGCGCTTTAAGATGCCGCCTAGCCCATTACGCTATCTGAAATAGGAGCGACGTAAGTTGAACAAATGTGATAGAATTACGCTGCATTCCTATATTAACCGTAATATAAAATGATCTAATCGGGTCTCTGTTTGCCTTATCCTAGATGTTTAATAGTGCATTATACTCGCCATTTCATGCGCTTCGAGATGCCGCTTAGCCCAATACGCCATCTGAAATAGGAGCGACGTAAATTGAACAAATGTGATAGAATTTCCGTGAATTCTTACATTAACCTTAATGTAAAATGATCTAATCGGGTCTCTGATCGCCCTACCATAGAAGTCTAATAGTGCATTTCACTCGCCATTTCATGCGCTTTGAGATGCCTCTTAGCCCAATACGCTATCTGAAATAGGAGCGACGTAAGTTGAACAAATGTGATAGAATTTCGCTGAATTCTTTTATGAACCATAATGTAAAATGATCTAATCGGGTCTCTGTTCACCCTAGCATAGAGGTTTAATAGTGCATTTTACTCGCCATTCCACGCGCTTTAAGTTACCGCCTAGCCCAGTACGCTATCTAAAATAGGAGCGACGTAAATTGAACAAATGTGATAGAATTTTGCTGAATCCTTAAATTAACGGTAATATAAAATGATCTAATCGGGTCTCTGTTTGCCCTACCCTAGAGGTTTCATAGTGCATTTTACTCGCCATTTCATGCGCTTTGAGATGCCGCTTAGCCCAATACGCTATCTGAAACGTGAGCGACGTAAATTGAACAAATGTGATAGAATTTCGCTGAATTCTTATATTATCCCAAATATAAAATGATCTAATCGGGTCTCTGATTGCCCTATAATCGATGTTAAATAGTGAATTTCACTCGCCATTCCACGCGCATTAAGATGCCGCCTAGCCCAATACGCTATCTGAAATAGGAGCGACGTAAATTGAACAAATGTGATAGAATTACGCTGCATACTTATATTAACCCAAATATAAAATGATCTAATCGGGTCTCTGATTGCCCTATCATCGAAGTTAAATAGTGAATTTCACTCGCCATTCCACGCGCTTTAAGATGCCGCCTAGCCCAGTACGCTATCTGAAATAGGAGCGACGTAAATTGAACAAATGTGATAGAATTACGCTGCATTCTTATATTAACCGTAATATAAAATGTTCTAATCGGGTCTCTGTTTGGCTTATCCTAGAAGTTTAATAGTGCATTTTACTCGCCATTTCATGCGCTTTGAAATGCCGCTTAGCCCAATACGCTATCTGAAATAGGAGCGACGTAAATTGAACAAATGTGATAGAATTTCGCTGAATTCTTAAATTAACCATAATATAAAATGATCTAATCGGGTCTCTGTTTGTCCTACCCTAGAAGTTTAATAGTGCATTTTACTCGCCATTTCATGCGCTTTGAGATGCCGCCTAGCCCAGTACGCTATCTGAAATAGGAGCGACGTAAGTTGAACAAATGTGATAGAATTACGCTGCATTCTTATATTAACCGTAATATAAAATGATCTAATCGGGTCTCTGTTTGCCTTATCCTAGAAGTTTAATAGTGCATTATACTCGCCATTTCATGCGCTTCGAGATGCCGCTTAGCCCAATACGCCATCTGAAATAGGAGCGACGTAAATTGAACAAATGTGATAGAATTTCGCTGAATTCTTATATTAACCAAAATATAAAATGATCTAATCGGGTCTCTGTTTGCCCTATCATAGAAGTTTAATAGTGCATTTTATTCGCCATTCCACGCTCTTTAAGATGCGCCTAGCCCAGTATGCTATCTGAAATAGGAACGACGTAAATTGAACAAATGTGATAGAATTTTGCTGAATTCTTATATTAACCGTAATATAAAATGATCTAATCGGGTCTCTGTTTGCCTTACCCTAGAAGTTTAATAGTGCATTTTACTCGCCATTCCACGCGCTTTAAGATGCCGCCTAGCCCAGTACGCTATCTGAAATAGGAGCGACGTAAGTTGAACAAATGTGATAGAATTACGCTGCATTCTTATATTAACCGTAATATAAAATGATCTAATCGGGTCTCTGTTTGCCTTATCCTAGAAGTTTAATAGTGCATTATACTCGCCATTTCATGCGCTTCGAGATGCCGCTTAGCCCAATACGCCATCTGAAATAGGAGCGACGTAAATTGAACAAATGTGATAGAATTTCCGTGAATTCTTATATTAACCTTAATGTAAAATGATCTAATCGGGTCTCTGATCGCCCTACCATAGAAGTCTAATAGTGCATTTCACTCGCCATTTCATGCGCTTTGAGATGCCTCTTAGCCCAATACGCTATCTGAAATAGGAGCGACGTAAATTGAACAAATGTGATAGAATTTCCCTGAAATCTTATAGTAAACAAAATATAAAATGATCTAATCGGGACTCTGATTGCCCTATCATAGAAGTTTAGTAGTGCATTTTACTCGCCCTTCCACGCGATTTAAGATGCCGCCTTGCCCAGGACGCTATCTGAAATAGGAGCGACGTAACTTGAACAAATGTGATAGAATTTTGCTGAATTCTTAAATTAACCATAATATAAAATGATCTAATCGGGTCTCTGTTTGCCCTACCCTAGAAGTTTAATAGTGCATTTTACTCGCCACTTCATGCGCTTTGAGATGCCGCTAAGCACAATAAGCTATCTGTAATAGCAGCGACGTAAATTGAACAAATGTGATAGAATTTCGCTGAATTCTTATATTAACCAAAATATAAAATGATCTAATCGGGTCTCTGATTGCCCTATCATAGAAGTTTAGTAGTGCATTTTACTCGCCATTCCACGCGCTTTAAGATGCCGCCTAGCCCAGTACGCTATCTGAAATAGGAGCGACGTAAGTTGAACAAATGTGATAGAATTTTGCTGAATTCTTAAATTAACCATAATATAAAATGATCTAATCGGGTCTCTGTTTGCCCTACGCTAGAAGTTTAATAGGACATTTCACTCGACACTTCATGCGCTTTGAGATGCCGCTAAGCCCAATAAGCTATCTGAAATAGGAGCGACGTAAATTGAACAAATGTGATAGAATTTCGCTGAATTCTTATATTAACCAAAATATAAAATGATCTAATCGGGGCTCTGATTGCCCTATCATAGAAGTTTAGTAGTGCATTTTACTCGTCATTCCACGCGCTTTAAGATGCCGCCTAGCCCAGTACGCTATCTGAAATAGGAGCGACGTAAGTTGAACAAATGTGATAGAATTTCGTAGAATTCTTATATTAACCAAAATATAAAATGATCTAATCTGGTCTATGTTCGCCCTAGCCTAGAAGATTAATAGTGCATTTTGTTCGCCATTTCATGCGCTTTGAGATGTCTCTAAGCCCAATAAGCTGTCTGAAATAGGAGCGACGTAAATTGAACAAATGTGATAGAATTTCGCTGAATTCTTATATTAAACAAAATATAAAATGATCTAATCGGGTCTCTGTTTGCCCTACCCTAGAAGATTAATCGTGCATTTTACACGCCATTTCATGCGCTTTGAGATGCCGCTTAGCCCAATACGCTATCTGAAATAGGAGCGACGTAAGTTGAACAAATGTGATAGAATTTTGCTGAATTCTTAAATTAACCATAATATAAAATGATCTAATCGGGTCTCAGTTTGCCCTACCCTAGAAGTTTAATAGTGCATTTCACTCGTCACTTCATGCGCTTTGAGATGCCGCTAAGCCCAATAAGCTATCTGAAATAGGAGCGACGTAAATTGAACAAATGTGATAGAATTTCGCTGAATTCTTACATTAACCATAATGTAAAATGATATAATCGGGTCTCTGTTTGCCCTACCCTAGAAGTTTAATAGTGCATTTCACTGGTCACTTCATGCGCTTTGAGATGCCGCTAAGCACAATAAGCTATCTGTAATAGGAGCGACGTAAATTGAACAAATGTGATAGAATTTCCCTGAAATCTTATATTAAACAAAATATAAAATGATCTAATCGGGTCTCTGATTGCAATATCATAGAAGTTTAACAGTGCATTTCACTCGTCATTTCATGCGCTTTGACATGCCGCTTAGCCCAATAAGCTATCTGAAATAGGAGCGACGTAAATCGAACAAATGTGATAGAATTTCCATGAAATCTTATATTAAACATAATATAAAATGAGCTAATCGGGTCTCTGATTGCCCTATCATAAAAGTTGAGCTGTGCATTTTAGTCGCCATTCCTCGCGCTTTAAGATGGCGCCTAGCCCAGTACGCTATCTGAAATAGGAGCGACGTAAGTTGAACAAATGTGATAGAATTTCGCTGAATTCTTTTATTAACCATAATGTAAAATGATCTAATCTGGTCTATGTTCGCCCTAGCCTAGAAGTTTAATAGTGCATTTTGTTCACCATTTCATGCGCTTTGAGATGCCGCTAAGCCCAATAAGCTGTCTGAAATAGGAGCGACGTAAATTGAACAAATGTGATAGAATTTCGCTGAATTCTTAAATTAACCATAATATAAAATGATCTAATCGGGTCCCTGTTTGCCCTACCCTTGAAGTTTAATAGTGCATATCACTCGTCATATCATGCGCTTTGAGATGCCGCTAAGCACAATAAGCTATCTGTAATAGGAGCGACGTAAATTGAACAAATGTGATAGAATTTCGCTGAATTCTTATATTAACCAAAATATAAAATGATCTAATCGGGTCTCTGATTGCCCTATCATAGAAGTTTAGTAGTGCATTTTACTCGCCATTCCACGCTCTTTAAGATGCCGCCTAGCCCAGTACGCTATCTGAAATAGGAGCGACGTAAGTTGAACAAATGTGATAGAATTTCGTAGAATTCTTATATTAACCAAAATATAAAATGATCTAATCTGGTCTATGTTCGCCCTAGCCTAGAAGTTTAATAGTGCATTTTGTTCGCCATTTCATGCGCTTTGAGATGTCGCTAAGCCCAATAAGCTGTCTGAAATAGGGGCGACGTAAATTGAACAAATGAGATAGAATTTCGCAGAAATCTTATATTAAACATAATATAAAATGAGCTAATCGGGTCTCTGATTGCCCTATCATAAAAGTTGAGCTGTGCATTTTAGTCGCCATTCCACGCGCTTTAAGATGGCGCCTAGCCCAGTACGCTATCTGAAATAGGAGCGACGTAAATTGAACAACTGTGATAGAATTTCCCTGAAATCTTATATTAAACAAAATATAAAATGATCTAATCGGGTCTCTGATTGCAATATCATAGAAGTTTAACAGTGCATTTCACTCGTCATTTCATGCGCTTTGACATGTCGCTTAGCCCAATAAGCTATCTGAAATAGGAGCGACGTAAATTGAACAAATGTGATAGAATTTCCATGAAATCTTATATTAAACAAAATATAAAAAGAGCTAATCGGGTCTCTGATTGCCCTATCATAAAAGTTGAGCTGTGCATTTTACTCGCCATTCCACGCGCTTTAGGATAGCGTCTAGCCCAGTACGCTATCTGAAATAGGAGCGACGTAAGTTGAACAAATGTGATAGAATTTCGCTGAATTCTTTTATTAACCATAATGTAAAATGATCTAATCGGGTCTCTGTTCGCCCTAGCCTAGAAGTTTAATAGTGCATTTCACTCGCCATTTCATGCACTTTGAGATGCCGCTTAGCCAAATACGCTATCTGAAATAGGAGCGACGTAATTTGAACAAATGTGATAGAATTTCGCTGAATTCTTTTATTAACCATAATGTAAAATGATCTGATCGGGTCTCTGTTCGCCCTAGCCTAGAAGTGTAGTAGTGCATTTTATTCGCCATTTCATGCGCTTTGAGATGCCGCTTAGCCGAATACGCTATCTGAAATAGGAGCGACGTAAATTGAACAAATGTGATACTATATCCCGGAAATCTTATATTAAACAAAATATAAAATGATCTAATCGGGACTCTGATTGCCCTATCATAGAAGTTTAGTAGTGCATTTTACTCGCCATTCCACGAGCTTTAAGATGCCGCCTAGCACAGTACGCTATCTGAAATAGGAGCGACGTCAGTTGAACAAATGTGATAGAATTTTGCTGAATTCTTAAATTAACCATAATATAAAATGATCTAATCGGGTCTCTGTTTGCCCTACCCTAGAAGTTTAATAGGGCATTTCACTCGACACTTCATGCGCTTTGAGATGCCGCTAAGCCCAATAAGCTATCTGAAATAGGAGCAACGTAAAGTGAACAAATGTGATAGAATTTCGCTGAATTCTTACATTAACCATAATGTAAAATGATCTAATCGGGTCACTGATTGCCCTACCCTAGAAGTTTAATAGTGCATTTTACTCGCCATTTCATGCGCTTTGAGATGCCGCTTAGCCCAATACGCTATCTGAAATAGGAGCGACGTAAATTGAACAAATGTGATAGAATTTCGCTGAATTCTTAAATTAACTATAATATAAAATGATCTAATCGGGTCACTGATTGCCCTACCCTAGAAGTTTAATAGTGCATTTTACTCGCAATTTCATGCGCTTTGAGATGCCGCTTAGCCCAATACGCTATCTGAAATATGAGCGACGAAAGTTGAACAAATGTGATAGAATTTCGCTGATTTATTTTATTAACCAGAATGTAAAATGATCTAATCTGGTCTCTGTTCGCCCTAGCCTAGAAGTTTAATAGTGGATTTTACTCGGCATTCCACGCGCTTTAAGATGCCGCCTCTCCCAGTACGCTATCTGAAATAGGAGCAACCTAAATTGAACGAATGTGATAGAATTTTGCTGAATTCTTAAATTAACCATAATATAAAATGATCTAATCGGGTCTCTGTTTGCCCTACCCTAGAAGTTTAATAGGGCATTTCACTCGACACTTCATGCGCTTTGAGATGCCGCTAAGCCCAATAAGCTATCTGAAATAGGAGCAACGTAAATTGAACAAATGTGATAGAATCTCGCTGAATACTTATATTAACCTTAATGTAAAATGATCTAATCGGGCCTCCGTTCGCCCTACCCTAGAAGTTTAATAGTGCATTTTACTCGCCATTTCATGCACTTTGAGATGCCGCTTATCCCAATACGCTATCTGAAATAGGAGCGACGTAAGTTGAACAAATGTGATAGAATTTCGCTCAATTCTTAAATTAACCATAATATAAAATGATCTAATCGGGTCTCTGTTTGCCCTACCCTAGAACTTTAATAGTGCCTTTTACTCGTCATTTCATGCGCTTTGAGTTGCCGCTTAGCCTAATACGCTATCTGAAATAGGAGCGATATAAGTTGAACAAATGTGATAGAATTTCGCTGAATTCATTTATTAACCATAATGTAAAATGATCTAATCGGATCTCTGTTCGCCCTAGCCTAAAACTTTAATAGTGCATTTTATTCGCCATTTCATACGCTTTGAGATGCCGCTTTGCCCAATACGCTATCTGAAATAGGAGCGACGTAAATTAAACAAATGTGATAGAATTTCGCTGAATTCTTAAATTAACCATAATATGAAATGATCTAATCGGGTCTCTGTTTGCCCTACCCTAGAAGTTTAATAGTGCATTTCACTCGTCATTTCATGCGCTTTGAGATGCCGCTAAGCACAGTAAGCTATCTGGAATAGCAGCGACGTAAATTGAACAAATGTGATAGAATTACGCCGTATTCTTATATTTACCGTAATATAAAATGATCTAATCGGGTCTCTGTTTCCTTATCCTAGAAGTTTAATAGGGCATTTTACTCGCCATTTCATGCGCTTTGAAATGCCGCTTAGCCCAATACGCTATCTGAAATAGGAGCGACGTAAATTGAACAAATGTGATAGAATTTCGCTGAATTCTTAAATTAACCATAATATAAAATGATCTAATGGGGTCTCTGATTGCCCTACCCTAGAAGATTAATAGTGCGTTTCACTCGCCATTTCATGCGCTTTGAGATGCCGCTTAGCCCGATACGCTATCTGACATAGGAGCGACGTAAATTGAACAAATGTGATAGAATTTCGCTGAATTCTTATATTAACCAAAATATAAAATGATCTAATCGGGTCTCTGATTGCCCTATCATAGAAGTTTAATAGTGCATTTTACTCGCCATTCCACGCGCTTTAAGTTGCCGCCTAGCCCAGTACGCTATCTGAAATAGGAGCTACGTAAGTTGAACAAATGTGATAGAATTTTGCTGAATTCTTAAGTTAACCATAATATAAAATGATATAATCGGGTCTCTGTTTGCCCTACCCAAGAACTTTAATAGTGCATTTCTCTCATCATTTCATGCGCTTTGAGATGCCGCTTAGCCCAATACGCTATCTGCAACATGAGCGACGTAAATTGAACAAATGTGATAGAATTTCGCTGAATTCTTAAATTAACCATAATATAAAATGATCTAATCGGGTCTCTGTTTGCCCTACCCTAGAAGTTTAATAGTACATTTTACTCGCCATTTCTTGCGCTTTGAGATGCCGCTTAGCCCAATACGCTATCTGAAATATCAGCGACGTAAATTGAACAAATGTGAGAGAATCTCGCTGAATTCTTATATTAACCTTAATGTAAAATGATCAAATCGGGTCTCTGTTCGCCCTACCCTAGAAGATTACTAGTGCATTTCACACGTCATTTCATGCGCTTTGAGATGCCGCTTAGCTCAATAAGCTATCTGAAATAGGAGCGACGTAAATTGGACAAATGTGATAGAATTTTTCTGAATTCTTAAATAAACCATAATATGAAATGATCTAATCGGGTCTCTGTTTGCCCTACCCTAGAGGTTTAACAGTGCATTTTACTCGCCATTTCATGCGCTTTGAGATGCCGCTTAGCCCAATACGCTATCTGAAATAGGAGCGACGTAAATTGAACAAATGTGATAGAATTTCGCTGAATTCTTATATTAACCAAAATATAAAATGATCTAATCGGGATTCTGATTGCCCTATCATAGAAGTTTGATAGTGTATTTTACTCGACATTCCACGCGCTTTAAGTTGCCGCCTAGCCCAGTACGCTATCTGAAACAGGAGCTACGTAAGTTGAACAAATGTGACAGAATTACGCTGAATTCTTATATTAACCAAAATATAAAATGATCTAATCGGGTCTCTGGTTGCCCTATCATTGAAGTTTAATAGTGCATTTTACTCGACATTTCTTGCGCTTTGAGATGCCGCTTAGTCCAATACGCTATCAGAAATATCGGCGACGTAAATTGAACTAATGTGAGAGAATTTCGCTGAATTATTATATTAACCAAAATATAAAATAATCTAATCGGGTCTCTGATTTCCCTATCATAGAAGTTTAGTAGTGCATTTGACTCGCCATTTCATGCGCTTTGAGATGCCGCTTAGCCCAATACGCTATCTGAAATAGGGGCGACGTAAATTGAACAAATGTGATAGAATTTCTCTGAATTCTTATATTAACCGTAATATAAAATGATCTAATCGGGTCTCTGTTTGCCCCACCCTAGAAGTTTAATAGTGCATTTTACTCGCCATTTCATGCGCTTTGAGATGCCGCTTAGCCCAATACGCTATCTGAAATAGGAGCGACGTAAATTGAACAAATGTGATAGAATTTCGCTGAATTCATTTATTAACCATAATGTAAAATGATCTAATCGGATCTCTGTTCGCCCTAGCCTAGAACTTTAATAGTGCATTTTATTCGCCATTTCATACGCTTTGAGATGCCGCTTTGCCCAATACGCTATCTGAAATAGGAGCGACGTAAATTAAACAAATGTGATAGAATTTCGCTGAATTCTTAAATTAACCATAATATGAAATGATCTAATCGGGTCTCTGTTTGCCCTACCCTAGAAGTTTAATAGTGCATTTCACTCGTCATTTCATGCGCTTTGAGATGCCGCTAAGCACAGTAAGCTATCTGGAATAGCAGCGACGTAAATTGAACAAATGTGATAGAATTACGCCGTATTCTTATATTTACCGTAATATAAAATGATCTAATCGGGTCTCTGTTTCCTTATCCTAGAAGTTTAATAGGGCATTTTACTCGCCATTTCATGCGCTTTGAAATGCCGCTTAGCCCAATACGCTATCTGAAATAGGAGCGACGTAAATTGAACAAATGTGATAGAATTTCGCTGAATTCTTAAATTAACCATAATATAAAATGATCTAATGGGGTCTCTGATTGCCCTACCCTAGAAGATTAATAGTGCATTTCACTCGCCATTTCATGCGCTTTGAGATGCCGCTTAGCCCGATACGCTATCTGACATAGGAGCGACGTAAATTGAACAAATGTGATAGAATTTCGCTGAATTCTTATATTAACCAAAATATAAAATGATCTAATCGGGTCTCTGATTGCCCTATCATAGAAGTTTAATAGTGCATTTTACTCGCCATTCCACGCGCTTTAAGTTGCCGCCTAGCCCAGTACGCTATCTGAAATAGGAGCTACGTAAGTTGAACAAATGTGATAGAATTTTGCTGAATTCTTAAGTTAACCATAATATAAAATGATATAATCGGGTCTCTGTTTGCCCTACCCAAGAACTTTAATAGTGCATTTCTCTCATCATTTCATGCGCTTTGAGATGCCGCTTAGCCTAATACGCTATCTGCAACATGAGCGACGTAAATTGAACAAATGTGATAGAATTTCGCTGAATTCTTAAATTAACCATAGTATAAAATGATCTAATCGGGTCTCTGTTTGCCCTACCCTAGAAGTTTAATAGTACATTTTACTCGCCATTTCTTGCGCTTTGAGATGCCGCTTAGCCCAATACGCTATCTGAAATATCAGCGACGTAAATTGAACAAATGTGAGAGAATCTCGCTGAATTCTTATATTAACCTTAATGTAAAATGATCTAATCGGGTCTCTGTTCGCCCTACCCTAGAAGATTACTAGTGCATTTCACACGTCGTTTCATGCGCTTTGAGATGCCGCTTAGCTCAATAAGCTATCTGAAATAGGAGCGACGTAAATTGGACAAATGTGATAGAATTTTTCTGAATTCTTAAATAAACCATAATATGAAATGATCTAATCGGGTCTCTGTTTGCCCTACCCTAGAGGTTTAACAGTGCATTTTACTCGCCATTTCATGCGCTTTGAGATGCCGCTTAGCCCAATACCCTATCTGAAATAGGAGCGACGTAAATTGAACAAATGTGATAGAATTTCGCTGAATTCTTATATTAACCAAAATATAAAATGATCTAATCGGGTTTCTGATTGCCCTATCATAGAAGTTTGATAGTGTATTTTACTCGACATTCCACGCGCTTTAAGTTGCCGCCTAGCCCAGTACGCTATCTGAAATAGGAGCTACGTAAGTTGAACAAATGTGACAGAATTACGCTGAATTCTTATATTAACCAAAATATAAAATGATCTAATCGGGTCTCTGATTGCCCTATCATAGAAGTTTAATAGTGCATTTTACTCGACATTTCTTGCGCTTTGAGATGCCGCTTAGTCCAATACGCTATCTGAAATATCGGCGACGTAAATTGAACAAATGTGAGAGAATTTCGCTGAATTATTATATTAACCAAAATATAAAATAATCTAATCGGGTCTCTGATTTCCCTATCATAGAAGTTTAGTAGTGCATTTGACTCGCCATTTCATGCGCTTTGAGATGCCGCTTAGCCCAATACGCTATCTGAAATAGGGGCGACGTAAATTGAACAAATGTGATAGAATTTTCTCTGAATTCTTATATTAACCGTAATATAAAATGATCTAATCGGGTCTCTGTTTGCCTTACCTAGAAGTTTAATAGTGAATTTTACTCGCCATTTCATGCGCTTTGAGATGCCGCTTAGCCCAATACGCTATCTGAAATAGGAGCGACGTAAATTGAACAAATGTGATAGAATTTCGCTGAATTCTTAAATTAACCATAATATAAAATGATATAATCGGGTCTCTGTTTGCCCTACCCAAGAACTTTAATAGTGCATTTCTCTCGTCATTTCATGCGCTTTGAGATGCCGCTTAGCCCAATACGCTATCTGAAATAGGAGCGACGTATGTTGAACAAATGTGATATAATTACGCTGAATTCTTATATTTACCGTAATACAAAATGATCTAATCGGGTCTCTGTTTGCCCTACCCTAGAAGTTTAACAGTGCATTTTACTCGTCCTTTCATGCGCTTCGAGATGCCGCTTAGCCCAATACGCTATCTGAAATATCAGCGACGTAAATTGAACAAATGTGAGAGAATCTCGCTGAATTCTTATATTAACCTTAATGTAAAATGATCTAATCGGGTCTCTGTTCGCCCTACCCTAGAAGATTACTAGTGCATTTCACACGTCGTTTCATGCGCTTTGAGATGCCGCTTAGCTCAATAAGCTATCTGAAATAGGAGCGACGTAAATTGGACAAATGTGATAGAATTTTTCTGAATTCTTAAATTAACCATAATATAAAATGATCTAATCGGGTCTCTGTTTGCCCAAACCTAGAAGTTTAATAGTACATTTTAGTCGCCATTTCTTGCGCTTTGAGATGCCGCTTAGCCCAATACGCTATCTGAAATATCAGCGACGTAAATTGAACAAATGTGAGAGAATCTCGCTGAATTCTTATATTAACCTTAATGTAAAATGATCTAATCGGGTCTCTGTTCGCCCTACCCTAGAAGATTACTAGTGCATTTCACACGCCATTTCATGCGCTTTGAGATGCCGCTTAGCCCAATACGCTATCTGAAATAGGAGCGACGTAAATTGAACAAATGTGACACAATTACGCTGAATTCTTATATTTACCGTAATACAAAATGATCTAATCGGGTCTCTGTTTGCCCTACCCTAGAAGTTTAACAGTGCATTTTACTCGTCCTTTCATGCGCTTCGAGATGCCGCATAGCCCAATACGCTATCTAACATAGGAGCGACGTAAATTGAACAAATGTGATAGAATTTCGCTGAATTCTTATATTAACCAAAATATAAAATGATCTAATCGGGTCTCTGATTGCCCTATCATAGAAGTTTAATAGTGCATTTTACTCGCCATTCCACGCGCTTTAAGTTGCCGCCTAGCCCAGTACGCTATCTGAAATAGGAGCTACGTAAGTTGAACAAATGTGATAGAATTTTGCTGAATTCTTAAGTTAACCATAATATAAAATGATATAATCGGGTCTCTGTTTGCCCTACCCAAGAACTTTAATAGTGCATTTCTCTCATCATTTCATGCGCTTTGAGATGCCGCTTAGCCTAATACGCTATCTGCAACATGAGCGACGTAAATTGAACAAATGTGATAGAATTTCGCTGAATTCTTAAATTAACCATAGTATAAAATGATCTAATCGGGTCTCTGTTTGCCCTACCCTAGAAGTTTAATAGTACATTTTACTCGCCATTTCTTGCGCTTTGAGATGCCGCTTAGCCCAATACGCTATCTGAAATATCAGCGACGTAAATTGAACAAATGTGAGAGAATCTCGCTGAATTCTTATATTAACCTTAATGTAAAATGATCTAATCGGGTCTCTGTTCGCCCTACCCTAGAAGATTACTAGTGCATTTCACACGTCGTTTCATGCGCTTTGAGATGCCGCTTAGCTCAATAAGCTATCTGAAATAGGAGCGACGTAAATTGGACAAATGTGATAGAATTTTTCTGAATTCTTAAATAAACCATAATATGAAATGATCTAATCGGGTCTCTGTTTGCCCTACCCTAGAAGTTTAACAGTGCATTTTACTCGCCATTTCATGCGCTTTGAGATGCCGCTTAGCCCAATACCCTATCTGAAATAGGAGCGACGTAAATTGAACAAATGTGATAGAATTTCGCTGAATTCTTATATTAACCAAAATATAAAATGATCTAATCGGGTTTCTGATTGCCCTATCATAGAAGTTTGATAGTGTATTTTACTCGACATTCCACGCGCTTTAAGTTGCCGCCTAGCCCAGTACGCTATCTGAAATAGGAGCTACGTAAGTTGAACAAATGTGACAGAATTACGCTGAATTCTTATATTAACCAAAATATAAAATGATCTAATCGGGTCTCTGATTGCCCTATCATAGAAGTTTAATAGTGCATTTTACTCGACATTTCTTGCGCTTTGAGATGCCGCTTAGTCCAATACGCTATCTGAAATATCGGCGACGTAAATTGAACAAATGTGAGAGAATTTCGCTGAATTATTATATTAACCAAAATATAAAATAATCTAATCGGGTCTCTGATTTCCCTATCATAGAAGTTTAGTAGTGCATTTGACTCGCCATTTCATGCGCTTTGAGATGCCGCTTAGCCCAATACGCTATCTGAAATAGGGGCGACGTAAATTGAACAAATGTGATAGAATTTCTCTGAATTCTTATATTAACCGTAATATAAAATGATCTAATCGGGTCTCTGTTTGCCTTACCCTAGAAGTTTAATAGTGAATTTTACTCGCCATTTCATGCGCTTTGAGATGCCGCTTAGCCCAATACGCTATCTGAAATAGGAGCGACGTAAATTGAACAAATGTGATAGAATTTCGCTGAATTCTTAAATTAACCATATATAAAATGATATAATCGGGTCTCTGTTTGCCCTACCCAAGAACTTTAATAGTGCATTTCTCTCGTCATTTCATGCGCTTTGAGATGCCGCTTAGCCCAATACGCTATCTGAAATAGGAGCGACGTATGTTGAACAAATGTGATATAATTACGCTGAATTCTTATATTTACCGTAATACAAAATGATCTAATCGGGTCTCTGTTTGCCCTACCCTAGAAGTTTAACAGTGCATTTTACTCGTCCTTTCATGCGCTTCGAGATGCCGCTTAGCCCAATACGCTATCTGAAATATCAGCGACGTAAATTGAACAAATGTGAGAGAATCTCGCTGAATTCTTATATTAACCTTAATGTAAAATGATCTAATCGGGTCTCTGTTCGCCCTACCCTAGAAGATTACTAGTGCATTTCACACGTCGTTTCATGCGCTTTGAGATGCCGCTTAGCTCAATAAGCTATCTGAAATAGGAGCGACGTAAATTGGACAAATGTGATAGAATTTTTCTGAATTCTTAAATTAACCATAATATAAAATGATCTAATCGGGTCTCTGTTTGCCCAAACCTAGAAGTTTAATAGTACATTTTAGTCGCCATTTCTTGCGCTTTGAGATGCCGCTTAGCCAATACGCTATCTGAAATATCAGCGACGTAAATTGAACAAATGTGAGAGAATCTCGCTGAATTCTTATATTAACCTTAATGTAAAATGATCTAATCGGGTCTCTGTTCGCCCTACCCTAGAAGATTACTAGTGCATTTCACACGCCATTTCATGCGCTTTGAGATGCCGCTTAGCCCAATACGCTATCTGAAATAGGAGCGACGTAAATTGAACAAATGTGACACAATTACGCTGAATTCTTATATTTACCGTAATACAAAATGATCTAATCGGGTCTCTGTTTGCCCTACCCTAGAAGTTTAACAGTGCATTTTACTCGTCCTTTCATGCGCTTCGAGATGCCGCATAGCCCAATACGCTATCTAACATAGGAGCGACGTAAATTGAACAAATGTGATAGAATTTCGCTGAATTCTTAAATTAACCATAATATAAAATGATCTAATGGGGTCTCTGATTGCCCTATCATAGAAGTTTAGTAGTGCATTTTACTCGCCCTTCCACGCGCTTTGAGATACCGCCTTGCCCAGTACGCTATCTGAAATAGGAGCGACGTAAGTTGAACAAATGTGATTGAATTACGCTGAATTCTTATATTAACCGTAATATAAAATGATCTAATCGGGTCTCTGTTTGCCCTACCCTAGAAGTTTAACAGTGCATTTTACTCGTTCTTTCATGCGCTTCGAGATGCCGCATAGCCCAATACGCTATCTGAAATAGGAGCGACGTAAATTGAACAAATGTGATAGAATTTCGCTGAATTCTTAAATTAACCATAATATAAAATGATCTAATGGGGTCTCTGATTGCCCTACCCTAGAAGATTAATAGTGCGTTTCACTCGCCATTTCATGCGCTTTGAGATGCCGCTTAGCCCGATACGCTATCTGACATAGGAGCGACGTAAATTGAACAAATGTGATAGAATTTCGCTGAATTCTTATATTAACCAAATATAAAATGATCTAATCGGGTCTCTGATTGCCCTATCATAGAAGTTTAATAGTGCATTTTACTCGCCATTCCACGCGCTTTAAGTTGCCGCCTAGCCCAGTACGCTATCTGAAATAGGAACTACGTAAGTTGAACAAATGTGATAGAATTTTGCTGAATTCTTAAGTTAACCATAATATAAAATGATATAATCGGGTCTCTGTTTGCCCTACCCAAGAACTTTAATAGTGCATTTCTCTCATCATTTCATGCGCTTTGAGATGCCGCTTAGCCCAATACGCTATCTGCAACATGAGCGACGTAAATTGAACAGATGTGATAGAATTTCGCTGAATTCTTAAATTAACCATAATGTAAAATGATATAATCGGGTCTCTGTTTGCCCTACCCAAGAACTTTAATAGTGCATTTCTCTCCTCATTTCATGCGCTTTGAGATGCCGCTTAGCCCAATAGGCTATCTGAAATAGGAGCGACGTATGTTGAACAAATGTGATATAATTACGCTGAATTCTTATATTAACCGTAATATTAAATGATCTAATCGGGTCTCGGTTTGCCTTACCCTAGAAGTTCAATAGTGCATTTTACTCGCCATTTCATGCGCTTTGAGATGCGTCTTAGCCCAATACGCTATCTGCAACATGAGCGACGTAAATTGAACAAATGTGATAGAATTTCGCTGAATTCTTAAATTAACCATAATATAAAATGATCTAATCGGGTCTCTGTTTGCCCTACCCTAGAAGTTTAATAGTACATTTTACACGCCATTTCTTTCGCTTTGAGATGCCGCTTAGCCCAATACGCTATCTGAAATATCAGCGACGTAAATTGAACATATGTGAGAGAATCTCGCTGATTCTTATATTAACCTTAATGTAAAATGATCTAATCGGGTCTCTGTTCGCCCTACCCTAGAAGATTACTAGTGCATTTCACACGCCATTTCATGCGCTTTGAGATGCCGCTTAGCTCAATAAGCTATCTGAAATAGGAGCGACGTAAATTGGACAAATGTGATAGAATTTTTCTGAATTCTTAAACAAACCATAATATGAAATGATCTAATCGGGTCTCTGTTTGCCCTACCCTAGAGGTTTAACAGTGCATTTTACTCGCCATTTCATGCGCTTTGAGATGCCGCTTAGCCCAATACGCTATCTGAAATAGGAGCGACGTAAATTGAACAAATGTGACACAATTACGCTGAATTCTTATATTTACCGTAATACAAAATGATCTAATCGGGTCTCTGTTTGCCCTACCCTAGAAGTTTAACAGTGCATTTTACTCGTCCTTTCATGCGCTTCGAGATGCCGCACAGCCCAAGACGCTATCTAACATAGGAGCGACGTAAATTGAACAAATGTGATAGAATTTCGCTGAATTCTTAAATTAACCATAATATAAATGATCTAATGGGGTCTCTGATTGCCCTATCATAGAAGTTTAGTAGTGCATTTTACTCGCCCTTCCACGCGCTTTGAGATACCGCCTTGCCCAGTACGCTATCTGAAATAGGAGCGACGTAAGTTGAACAAATGTGATAGAATTACGCTGAATTCTTATATTAACCGTAATATAAAATGATCTAATCGGGTCTCTGTTTGCCCTACCCTAGAAGTTTAACAGTGCATTTTACTCGTTCTTTCATGCGCTTCGAGATGCCGCATAGCCCAATACGCTATCTGAAATAGGAGCGACGTAAATTGAACAAATGTGATAGAATTTCGCTGAATTCTTAAATTAACCATAATATAAAATGATCTAATGGGGTCTCTGATTGCCCTACCCTAGAAGATTAATAGTGCAATTTCACTCGCCATTTCATGCGCTTTGAGATGCCGCTTAGCCCGATACGCTATCTGACATAGGAGCGACGTAAATTGAACAAATGTGATAGAATTTCGCTGAATTCTTATATTAACCAAAATATAAAATGATCTAATCGGGTCTCTGATTGCCCTATCATAGAAGTTTAATAGTGCATTTTACTCGCCATTCCACGCGCTTTACGTTGCCGCCTAGCCCAGTACGCTATCTGAAATAGGAGCTACGTAAGTTGAACAAATGTGATAGAATTTTGCTGAATTCTTAAGTTAACCATAATATAAAATGATATAATCGGGTCTCTGTTTGCCCTACCCAAGAACTTTAATAGTGCATTTCTCTCATCATTTCATGCGCATTGAGATGCCGCTTAGCCCAATACGCTATCTGCAACATGAGCGACGTAAATTGAACAAATGTGATAGAATTTTTCTGAATTCTTAAATAAACCATAATATGAAATGATCTAATCGGGTCTCTGTTTGCCCTACCCTAGAGGTTTAACAGTGCATTTTACTCGCCATTTCATGCGCTTTGAGATGCCGCTTAGCCCAATACGCTATCTGAAATAGGAGCGACGTAAATTGAACAAATGTGATAGAATTTCGCTGAATTCTTATATTAACCAAAATATAAAATGATCTAATCGGGTTTCAGATTGCCCTATCATAGAAGTTTGATAGTGTATTTTACTCGACATTCCACGCGCTTTAAGTTGCCGCCTAGCCCAGTACGCTATCTGAAGTAGGAGCTACGTTAGTTGAACAAATGTGACAGAATTACGCTGAATTCTTATATTAACCAAAAATATAAAATGATCTAATCGGGTCTCTGATTGCCCTATCATAGAAGTTTAATAGTGCATTTTACTCGACATTTCTTGCGCTTTGAGATGCCGCTTAGTCCAATACGCTATCTGAAATATCGGCGACGTAAATTGAACAAATGTGAGAGAATTTCGCTGAATTATTATATTAACCAAAATATAAAATAATCTAATCGGGTCTCTGATTTCCCTATCATAGAAGTTTAGTAGTGCATTTGACTCGCCATTTCATGCGCTTTGAGATGCCGCTTAGCCCAATACGCTATCTGAAATAGGGCGACGTAAATTGAACAAATGTGATAGAATTTCTCTGAATTCTTATATTAACCGTAATATAAAATGATCCAATCGGGTCTCTGTTTGCCTTACCTTAGAAGTTTAATAGTGCATTTTACTCGCCATTTCATGCGCTTTGAGATGCCGCTTAGCCCAATACGCTATCTGAAATAGGAGCGACGTATGTTGAACAAATGTGATATAATTACGCTGAATTCTTATATTAACCGTAATATTAAATGATCTAATCGGGTCTCGGTTTGCCTTACCCTAGAAGTTCAATAGTGCATTTTACTCGTCATTTCATGCGCTTTGAGATGCGGCTTAGCCCAATACGCTATCTTCAACATGAGCGACGTAAATTGAACAAATGTGATAGAATTTCGCTGAATTCTTAAATTAACCATAATATAAAATGATCTAATCGGGTCTCTGTTTGCCCTACCCTAGAAGTTTAATAGTACATTTACTCGCCATTTCTTGCGCTTTGAGATGCCGCTTAGCCCAATACGCTATCTGAAATATCAGCGACGTAAATTGAACAAATGTGAGAGAATCTCGCTGAATTCTTATATTAACCTTAATGTAAAATGATCTAATCGGGTCTCTGTTCGCCCTACCCTAGAAGATTACTAGTGCATTTCACACGCCATTTCATGCGCTTTGAGATGCCGCTTAACTCAATAAGCTATCTGAAATAGGAGCGACGTAAATTGGACAAATGTGATAGAATTTTTCTGAATTCTTAAACAAACCATAATATGAAATGATCTAATCGGGTCTCTGTTTGCCCTACCCTAGAGGTTAACAGTGCATTTTACTCGCCATTTCATGCGCTTTGAGATGCCGCTTAGCCCAATACGCTATCTGAAATAGGAGCGACGTAAATTGAACAAATGTGACACAATTACGCTGAATTCTTATATTTACCGTAATACAAAATGATCTAATCGGGTCTCTGTTTGCCCTACCCTAGAAGTTTAACAGTGCATTTTACTCGTCCTTTCATGCGCTTCGAGATGCCGCATAGCCCAATACGCTATCTAACATAGGAGCTACGTTAGTTGAACAAATGTGACAGAATTACGCTGAATTCTTATATTAACCAAAATATAAAATGATCTAATCGGGTCTCTGATTGCCCTATCATAGAAGTTTAATAGTGCATTTTACTCGACATTTCTTGCGCTTTGAGATGCCGCTTAGTCCAATACGCTATCTGAAATATCAGCGACGTAAATTGAACAAATGTGAGAGAATTTCGCTGATTATTATATTAACCAAAATATAAAATGATATAATCGGGTCTCTGATTGCCCTACCCTAGAAGATTAATAGTGCATTTCACTCGCCATTTCATGCGCTTTGAGATGCCGCTTAGCCCAATACGCTATCTGACATAGGAGCGACGTAAATTGAACAAATGTGATAGAATTTCGCTGAATTCTTATATTAACCAAAATATAAAATGATCTAATCTGGTCTCTGATTTCCCTATCATAGAAGTTTAGTAGTGCATTTGACTCGCCATTTCATGCGCTTTGAGATGCCGCTTAGCCCAATACGCTATCTGAAATAGGGGCGACGTAAATTGAACAAATGTGATAGAATTACTCTGAATTCTTATATTAACCGTAATATAAAATGATCTAATCGGGTCTCTGTTTGCCTTACCCTAGAAGTTTAATAGTGCATTTTACTCGCCATTTCATGCGCTTTGAGATGCCGCTTAGCCCAATACGCTATCTGAAATAGGAGCGACGTAAATTGAACAAACGTGATAGAATTTCCATGAAATCTTATATTAAACAAAATATAAAATGATCTAAACGGGACTCTGATTGCCCTATCATAGAAGTTTAGTAGTGCATTTTACTCGCCCTTCCACGCGCTTTAAGATGCCGCCTAGCCCAGTACACTATCTGAAATAGGAGCGACGTATGTTGAACAAATGTGATATAATTACGCTGAATTCTTATATTAACCGTAATATTAAATGATCTAATCGGGTCTCGGTTTGCCTTACCCTAGAAGTTTAATAGTGCATTTTACTCGCCATTTCATGCGCTTTGAGATGCCGCTTCGCCCAATACGCTATCTGCAACATGAGCGACGTAAATTGAACAAATGTGATAGAATTTCGCTGAATTCTTAAATTAACCATAATATAAAATGATCTAATCGGGTCTCTGTTTGCCCTACCCTAGAAGTTTAATAGTACATTTTACTCGCCATTTCTTGCGCCTTGAGATGCCGCTTAGCCCAATACGCTATCTGAAATATCAGCGACGTAATTGAACAAATGTGAGAGAATCTCGCTGAATTCTTATATTAACCTTAATGTAAAATGATCTAATCGGGTCTCTGTTCGCCCTACCCTAGAAGATTACTAGTGCATTTCACACGTCATTTCATACGCTTTGAGATGCCGCTTAGCTCAATAAGCTCTCTGAAATAGGAGCGACGTAAATTGGACAAATGTGATAGAATTTTTCTGAATTCTTATATTTACCGTAATATAAAATGATCTAATGGGGTCTCTGATTGCCCTATCATAGAAGTTTAGTAGTGCATTTTACTCGCCCTTCCACGCGCTTTGAGATACCGCCTTGCCCAGTACGCTATCTGAAATAGGAGCGACGTAAGTTGAACAAATGTGATAGAATTACGCTGAATTCTTATATTAACCGTAATATAAAATGATCTAATCGGGTCTCTGTTTGCCCTACCCTAGAAGTTTAATAGTGCATTTTACTCGCCATTTCTTGCGCTTTGAGATGCCGCTTAGCCCAGTACGCTATCTGAAATAGGAGCGACGTAAATTGATCAAATGTGATAGAATTTCGCTGAATTCTTTTATTAACCATAACGTAAAGTGATCTAATCGGGTCTCTGTTCGCCCTAGCGTAGAAGCTTAATTGTGCATTATATTCGTCATTTCATGCGCTTTGTGATGCCGCTTAGCCCAATACGCTATCTGAAATAGGAGCGACGTAAATTGAACAAATGTGATAGAATTTTGCTGAATTCTTATATTAACCAAAATATAAAATGATCTATTCGGGTCTCTGTTTGCCCTACCCTAGAAGTTTAATAGTGCATTTTACTCGGCATTTCTCGCGCTTTGAGTTGCCGCTTAGCCCAATACGCTATCTGAAATATCAGCGACGTAAATTGAACAAATGTGATAGAATTTCGCTGAATTCTTACATTAACCAAAATATAAACTGATCTAATCGGGTCTCTGATTGCCCTATCATAGAAGTTTAGTAGTGCATTTTACTCGCCCTTCCACGCGCTTTGAGATACCGACTTGCCCAGTACGCTATCTGAAATAGGAGCGACGTAAGTTGAACAAATGTGATAGAATTACGCTGAATTCTTATATTAACCGTAATATAAAATGATCTAATCGGGTCTCTGTTTGCCCTACCCTAGAAGTTTAACAGTGCATTTTACTCGTCATTCCATGCGCTTTGAGATGCCGCATAGCCCAATACGCTATCTGACATAGGAGCGACGTAAATTGAACAAATGTGATAGAATTTCGCTGAATTCTTATATTAACCAAAATATAAAATGATCTAATCGGGTCTCTGATTGCCCTATCATAGAAGTTTAATAGTGCATTTTACTCGCCATTCCACGCGCTTTGAGATGCCGCTTAGCCCGATACGCTATCTGACATAGGAGCGACGTAAATTGAACAAATGTGATAGAATTTCGCTGAATTCTTATATTAACCAAAATATAAAATGATCTAATCGGGTCTCTGATTGCCCTATCATAGAAGTTTAATAGTGCATTTTACTCGCCATTCACGCGCTTTACGTTGCCGCCTAGCCCAGTACGCTATCTGAAATAGGAGCTACGTAAGTTGAACAAATGTGATAGAATTTTGCTGAATTCTTAAGTTAACCATAATATAAAATGATATAATCGGGTCTCTGTTTGCCCTACCCAAGAACTTTAATAGTGCATTTCTCTCATCATTTCATGCGCATTGAGATGCCGCTTAGCCCAATACGCTATCTGCAACATGAGCGACGTAAATGAACAAATGTGATAGAATTTTTCTGAATTCTTAAATAAACCATAATATGAAATGATCTAATCGGGTCTCTGTTTGCCCTACCCCTAGAGGTTTAACAGTGCATTTTACTCGCCATTTCATGCGCTTTGAGATGCCGCTTAGCCCAATACGCTATCTGAAATAGGAGCGACGTAAATTGAACAAATGTGATAGAATTTCGCTGAATTCTTATATTAACCAAAATATAAAATGATCTAATCGGGTTTCAGATTGCCCTATCATAGAAGTTTGATAGTGTATTTTACTCGACATTCCACGCGCTTTAAGTTGCCGCCTAGCCCAGTACGCTATCTGAAATAGGAGCTACGTTAGTTGAACAAATGTGACAGAATTACGCTGAATTCTTATATTAACCAAAATATAAAATGATCTAATCGGGTCTCTGATTGCCCTATCATAGAAGTTTAATAGTGCATTTTACTCGACATTTCTTGCGCTTTGAGATGCCGCTTAGTCCAATACGCTATCTGAAATATCGGCGACGTAAATTGAACAAATGTGAGAGAATTTCGCTGAATTATTATATTAACCAAAATATAAAATAATCTAATCGGGTCTCTGATTTCCCTATCATAGAAGTTTAGTAGTGCATTTGACTCGCCATTTCATGCGCTTTGAGATGCCGCTTAGCCCAATACGCTATCTGAAATAGGGGCGACGTAAATTGAACAAATGTGATAGAATTTCTCTGAATTCTTATATTAACCGTAATATAAAATGATCCAATCGGGTCTCTGTTTGCCTTACCTTAGAAGTTTAATAGTGCATTTTACTCGCCATTTCATGCGCTTTGAGATGCCGCTTAGCCCAATACGCTATCTGAAATAGGAGCGACGTATGTTGAACAAATGTGATATAATTACGCTGAATTCTTATATTAACCGTAATATTAAATGATCTAATCGGGTCTCGGTTTGCCTTACCCTAGAAGTTCAATAGTGCATTTTACTCGTCATTTCATGCGCTTTGAGATGCGGCTTAGCCCAATACGCTATCTTCAACATGAGCGACGTAAATTGAACAAATGTGATAGAATTTCGCTGAATTCTTAAATTAACCATAATATAAAATGATCTAATCGGGTCTCTGTTTGCCCTACCCTAGAAGTTTAATAGTACATTTTACTCGCCATTTCTTGCGCTTTGAGATGCCGCTTAGCCCAATACGCTATCTGAAATATCAGCGACGTAAATTGAA